>JAVTVJ010011044.1:0-17489 GCA_034509425.1 Eopsaltria australis | reverse complement strand
CCTCGCCGCCATCTTGAGTGCTGGCAGAAGCCGCTTCCGGCCCTGCCGCCATCTTTGCTACGGGACGCCGAAGGCCCCGGCACCGCGCCGAGGCGTCCGTCCCCGCCGTTGCCTGTCGGCGCCCGCCCGATTCTTGTCCGCGCCCGGCGCCGCCGACGCCCGCCCGCCCACCCGAACCGGCCCCGCCGGGCCGCACCCGCCGCTGCCATTCGTCTCGGTCACCGCCCCGCACGGTGGCCGCTCCTCGGAGCGCCCTGGCCCCGCTCGACTCCGCCCGCGGACCTTTGCCCTTCTCCCCCTCCTTCCCTCCCCTCCCCTCCCCTCCCCTCCCCTCCCCTCCCTTTACAGAAACCGCCGCTCGCTGCCGCTCCTCGCCCTCGCCACCGCTCCTCGCCCTCGCCACGCTCGGCAGCCACGGCCGTCGCCGCTGTCCCGCGGCACCCAGCAGGGGACAGCGGCGGCGGGGGGCCGGGCGCTGCGCCGGGGGCCGCAGCGCCGCTCTCTGTCCACCAGGCGGCAGCACCGCCGCCGAGCTCAGCCCCGGGACGCGCCTCGGGCCAGGCTGCCTGGGAGCCCTTGCGAGCCGACTCGCAGCAGCCGCGGCAGCATCTGCTCTCGTGCTTTGCAGGCATCTTTTAAACCACACACCTTCATTAACCTAACACATCAAAACCACAAAGACAGGAAACCTTCCTCAGCGCTAATACACAATGCACGCCGATCCCATCACGACGGAGAAACCCAAAACCTATTTCTATTGCTGACATGAAAGAAACCCCCACCATTTAACCCTATTCAAAACTAAAACAAACCTACCTACAAGAAATTTTTTTAAATCCCATTAGAACAAGCCCCCAAACCCCATACATTCTAAGCGTCAACTGTCCTCGAAACAAATATTTCAACTCCTACAAATGATGCTAAAAAAACCCAAAACTCCAACACGTCCACAATACATCAAAAACGTTACAGATAAGAACATAAATAAGCACCAAAACCTCATAAAAGTAAGTTCAAAAAAGAAACAAGCTCATTAACAACACAAAAAAATGCTAACCACAAAAGAAAAAACAGATCACTACTCCAAGTTTAAGAGTAGCCTATCAAATCCACCATGTAGATGCCCATGTCCCCAAAAATAAAACCAATACAAAACACCAAAACAACAAAGAAATCAAATTGCCAAAATAAAAACCACCACAATTAAACTTAAATTAATGACACCAAAAAAAAATTATTCCCGAGTCCATAAACTCCTACCATAAACTCCATACCACCTCACACCATCCAAACACTAATGCCACCTATAAATAGACACGAAGCCAAAAAATAAAACTGACCGTGAAAAGCATCTCCCAAATTATCCACGACTACGAAACACGTAGGACAATCAAACAAACCAAACAAAGAAAACCCCTATACTACAGGAAACAATTGTCCAAAGAGAAACAGAATAAAACCCTAACAAATGCATTCTCTCACATCACCTCAAACCCAAAACAAGCGTTCCATACTCACAAGAAATAAACCAGACTCGCTGGAACGAAAAACTCCAAACACAGACACACTCTGGACCTTACCTAACACGTACAAAAATTAATTAACTAATATAAATTTTAAAAATAGATGATAAATAAAGTTTATTAAAATAAAATTAATAATTTTAATAGTTATTACAATCATAAGAGTAAAAGTGCCATAAGTTCAATTAAGTATAAGTGTTACTAAATTTAAGTAATGTTAAGTTAAAGTTTATTAATTTTAAATTCTGTTAAACTCTATTAAAGTTAAATTCTGTTAAATTTAAATTCTACTAAATATAAGTGTTAAGTTCAAGTAAAGTTAAGTTTAAGTAATTATAAGTAAGTTTTAAAAAATGTTAAAGTGAAGTGCTGTTAAGTTTCATTTCTGTTAAGTTCAAGTGTCAATTAGTTTGGAATGTTAAGTATTTAATAAATAATAAAAAAATGTAAACATAGTCTGGATTGCTCAAAGAAAAGAAGGGGGGTATGTTAAAAAATAACCATTTCTAACTACACAAACATAAAGTATAAGTGAGCAATCCAGACTCCATAAACAAGTGTTAAACCTCTACTCAAAACTGTTCTCAAAACAACTGTAAAAAAAAAAAACATAAAAACTATAAACAAAGTACAAGTATCTAAAAATTAACTTAAAAAAAAAAAACTGTTAATATTATTACCTTCTAATACCAATTTGTATTTTAATTAAATTAAAAAAAAATCCCGTGTAAAACTTCTATAAATAAATAATATTTTAAACACATAAAGTAATATAAATATGTACACTATCTAAAAATAAACAAACTTGATTTATGAACCACATTAAATCGTCGTCTTGCTCCTCTCACCGACACCAAGCCTTTTTCTTTTTTTAAATAATGCATAAAAGTAAGTAGCAAACCCCAGGAAACCTGCTTTGGGCATAGATCAAATCCAGACCATCTATGCTGACAGAGGAAGTTTGGAGTGTTTGAAAACAGAAAAGTTTAATAGAAACCATTTTGTGACTTTTAACTATTGCTACAAGGCACTCATTAAAATGCTAGAGTACATTAAAATACATTAGCCTTAAGTTATTGCTGTGTTAAAATATCCCTAAGGTGTAAAAATTCAAGTATCAAAACACTTAAAAAAAATCACTGCCTGCTGCTTTACCTTTAAAGGTGTATTTTAAGTGTACTACTATTTGTATTTTTTTTATGATTTAATACACATAATTGTAACTTTATAATTCCCCCTTTCTGTTTTAATTAGTATGAGTTTGTTTACGGTATTACTAGTTATTTGTTATAGGTAGCGTAGTAAGAAATACACATGACTAGACATAAGAATACTTTTAACATTTATGTGTTAAACATTTTAAGGTGATTTTGTGATTTTTTATTACTTAATAGTTTAGTAAATTAGTTTTAATTGCTTTGTCTCTGAAGGCTGTTGATTAGGGTAATACTTGATTGAATTTTGGAATATGATGCTAACATTTAGGGTTTGTAACAGTTGTCTTGGTTCAGTGAAGACACGGAAAGTTTTTCTGGATAGGGTCTCCCAGTCCACGTTAAAAGGATTTAGTTGATACAAATTTTAATTATTAAGTCAAACTTGACTTAAGTACGATTTGGATGCAGGAACAACACTTGGGTTTGTTGGTATATGTTTGACCAGGGAGAGTCGAGGCTTGGCTAGGCCCAGGACTCCAACTGGAGGGATTTTTCTAACACAGATCTTATGAGAAAACTGTTAGAAACAGTAACTAAGAAGGTTACTTAAATTTGAGTAATTAATAGAGACAGGTACATAAACATAACATAGGTTGTGCAGACTGTAAAATAACAGACGTCGTCAAATACTTTTGACTAAAAAGACTACGGTACCATGAACATGATAATTAAAAGATTGCATATGCACGAGTTTACGTGCGGAACCTTAACAGAACTTAGTTTTTGTTATAATACATATAGTTATGTATAGTTGTAGTTAACTTTTGTAGAATTCAGTTGTAATACTTAACTGTAACAGAACTTAATGAATTTAATAGTAGTTAAACTTTAATAACGTATTTATAGTTATTAATACATTAGGGGTGATGGTTTGGGATATGTTTGAAAACAGTGTTGTAAGTTGTAAGTACACAGATTTTGATTTTTTTTTTTTTTTTTGTTCTATTTTCTTTGGGACCGCTGTACTTTGAAATTTAATTTTAGGTATAAAACTTAACAGGAAAAAACAGTAAGAACAGATTACAATTTTAGTTATTTATTTTTATTTAGTAATATAATTTTTGTTATTAATTACCAAGCAATACAAAGGTAACTCATTGTGCGTATTTAGTTTAGTTTCTAATTTGGGTAAATCTAGTTTACTACTTGTTTAGATTTAGTTTATTAATCAGTTTACATTTTGTCTCAACTTCTTTGTTCTGCTCGGCCCCGGCCCCGTTTGGTTTCGGCCTGTTAATTTATTGTCAAAAAGTGTACACTCTTTATAATGTTGTCTGTGTTCAAAACGTTATTCCCCACCAAAGTTTCTCACCAAAACTTTTTTATTTTAATTAAAATACTAAATGAATACCAAAAAGTAACAACAGTAACAATTTCTTTTCTTAAGTTAATTTTTAAACACTTGTAACTTGTTTTTAATTTTTATGGGGTTTTTTTAATAGTTATTTTAAGAATAATTTTAAATAAAATTTTAACTTTCATCTAAAAAAACCTAAATTACTCACTTACTTTGTATCTGTACAACTAAAAAAAAAATATTCTCCGACAGCTGTCCACGAGTGACAATTGCCATTTTTCTTGTCTTCCGCTGACTTCGTTCTTACCAAAGTTCCCAGGCACAGGCAGCAGGGAGGAAGAACAAATAACTATCCCCTCGCTAGCACCAGCACTAGCACTACAGAGTCACCACTCAGCTACTTGCTGGCATTTAGCTCTACCAGATGTCACCTCCAGGGAACTTACACGTTACCTGTACAATCCCAGAAAGGCAGAAAAATTTCACTTAGCCTACAGACATACCTTTCACAGAAGCTTTAAGCAACTCAATCTTGTCCACGAAGCCTGCAGCTTCTACTGTTGCCATCTGCACCTTCTAATTGCGAATCACTTCCATCAGCACGCCAGGAACAGGCTTCCTGTTCGGAGAGAAAAAGGACATTTTGTTAACACTGAGGTTATTTACTTTATACACCCTCCTCAGAATTGCCTTGTGGCACAGCTCTTGCAAGACAACCTCCTGTCTGGGATATCTGCTACTGTTACACAGAGCAATTCACAATCCAGAGGACGGAGGAATGGAGCAAGCGCCTGTCGTCTTCACTCCTTGAACGTTCTGGTCTGCTCAAGACACTTGAAATGACAGATATCACAAGGGCGTGTCCTAACAGCAAGACCCCAGCTAGCTACAGCCAGCCACACTGCCTCTAACGCTGCTCCATCACCCCGACTCCTCTGATCCCACAAGAAGTGCAGGAAGCCTTACAAGTCCACGATTGCCTCACACAAACCCGGCAGCGTGAATCAACAGCTGCAGCAGCCCGCAGGACACGTTCCTTTGGTTGTACTATAACGCTCTCAGCAGCTGCCTAGAAAGATCAGTTTGGTTTCGAGTTTCCAGCTATGGACCTCGGCCTAACTGGTACAGGCAAAACCCCACACAACTCCCAGTTTCCCTGCAAAGCTCCAGCCAGCTGTGGCCGGGATACTCACGGGCCGCTCTTCGGCAGCCTCCGGCAGGATCGCTCGTAGCCCACACGTGGGTTCCAGCACAAGGGCACCAGCCTACAAAAACAGAGGCGTTACTGCGTCCAAGGAAGGCAGACTCCTCAGCCAGGAGAAAGCTGACAGAGGGATGGACATAACCCCACCGAATTCAGCACAGGCTAACAGGAATCACCGGTAACCCCAGGCCAAACTCGCTTGGATAAGGGAACACAGGAAAAAGCACCAAGAGCTTCGCTACAGACACACAGCCCTGACGTGGCAGTCGGGAGGAAATATTACAGGTGGACTGCAGATACTGGTACCAAGTTAATCTGTGAAAAAAGATCACGTTTCCTTGGGAAACAACACCGAACGAGGTTTCATTTTCTCACTGTCAGTGGAAAGTGAAAAAAACCTCGCCACTTGGACACGTATCTGTGCAAGGATTAACAGCTCTGCCGACAAGCACCTGGAATTACAGCAGACACCCGGCCGAACGGCAGGTGACAGCAGACGCTAATCGCAGCCACGGCAGACCCTGTCCACGTGCATTAGGGCGATGGGGCATTTAAATCACCGCCCTCCTTCAGAGCGTCCAGCTCCGGACCCGATGCGCAGCACCCCCCGCCCCTTCATTCAGGACTCCCTTTCCCTGAAAGGAACACTCACTGACACCGATTCCAGCCAGAGATGCCACGGCCCGTGCGACTGTCGACCGCAGGCCTGCTGTTTTGATAGACTCTCTGTTTGCCAAGGGAAGCCTGCAGACAGGAAAAAACAAACAAACAAACAAAATAAAAAAAAACAACAAACAAACAAACAAACAAAAAAACAACCCAGAAAAACCAAACCAAAACAAAACAAAAAAAACAACAACAACAACAACAAAAAAAACAAACCCAAAACGACAGCAGAACCACCCAGAAAAGCCCCTGGAATGTCAAAGAACAAATGAACCGGACAGGCCTACTGAGAGACAGAAGTCTGCCTTTAACCATTACCTCGCTGCCAAGTCTGGCCTGTGTGCTCATTTAAGATCCAGGCAGATCACAAGACTAATTTGGCAGCCAGTGATTATCGAAGCAAAAGATACTCATGGTGGACAGCAAGATTGAAAAAGCTTGCCTGTTCTGACACTGCCAAGGCAAATGTGGTGGGGAGAATGCTTACCTGAAAAGAGGAATCCCCACCACAGAGGGAATGTCATTTAGATGTACAAAGATCTAAAAGAAGGGAAAAAAACCCTCGATAGTTTAAAGTCTCAAACTGACACGACAACAGCTTTAACTCCTTTACACCAGGAACAGATGCTTCTACAAACTTCCAATCTCAGTTCCTAAGAACAAAAATGCATACTATAAAGCATAACAATTAACTGGAAGAAATCCCACCAGATCATCTGAATGCCACTTTAATGACGATTTAATACTTAAGCAAGCTGAAGGCAATTTTGTCCGCCAGGAATCCATCAGGAAGCACTTGGATTTCTAAGGGGGTTTCTTTTTCCTTAACACAGCATGGGAATTTTTAGTTACAAATACATTTTCTACAAGCGGGAGAATATTGTTCGCTGTATACTATCAACAAAGGAAATCAATAAAAAACCCCCAACGTAACAAAGAACCCCAAACAAACACA
Organism: Eopsaltria australis; assembly: GCA_034509425.1. Classification (NCBI taxonomy): domain Eukaryota; kingdom Metazoa; phylum Chordata; class Aves; order Passeriformes; family Petroicidae; genus Eopsaltria; species Eopsaltria australis. Next base: position 10,627 of record JAVTVJ010011044.1, on the reverse strand, counting down.
AAAAAATCAATCAAACAAAAAACCCAAAGCAACCACCACCAAAGGAACCGAAACAAGCGAAAAAACCCCACCATTACCCACACTAGTGCCACTAAGGGGCTATTCAGATACAAGTTAGCCATAAGTAATCCTTCCAAAAACGCAGGCAGCTAAAAATTGTTCCGCGGTCCCACAGAGAGCATGGCAAAAGAAGAGCGAGCTCCCCAGCAGGTCCTGCGTGACTGCAACCCCTGCCCCCAGAAAGCGCAAAGGGAAACACGACGCCGTTGGAGAAATCCCTGTCGTCAGCACTTCAATAGTTTCAGAGCAAAATTCTGAGCAAGAACAGGAGCTCCATAGGAGGCTGCACATAATGCTCGTAAAATTCAAGCGAATTAATTTGAGCCTTAATGTGACAATAAAAATAGGAAATACAGTGTCCCTCACAAAAAGGGGATTTGGCTGCCGGCGTTAGAGCTCCCGGGGACATGAACGGCATGAACCGGCCCAGCCCCAAGCCCAGCCAGGACCCACGGAGAGCTGCGGGCAGCGGAATTGTCCCTGGCAAAGCCGTGCCCGGGAAAAGGCTGCAGCCTCCAGGCCCGGCCCCGCACCAGTCCCCCCCGCTCCCTCCACGGCAAGGAGCAGCCGGCTCCCTGCTGGCAGCTCCCGGCTGCAGGCAGCCGCTCTGCCGGCGGGCCGGGGGACGGCCGCCGGCAGCTCCGCTGACGGCTCTCCCGGGACGCTTTTGTGTTCTCTTACATTTCCCCGGGCCGGGGGGAGCGGGGAGGGGGGGGGTCCGGGAGCCCGGCGGGGCAGAGCGGGGCCGGGGAGGGAGCCCTCGTAGGAGCGGAGCGGCGCACGGGCTCCAGAGGAGAGCACGCCGCTGCCTGTCTGCGCCGCCCACCCCCGGCGCTGCCGACCGCCGGTCACAGCCCGTGTCCGCCCACCTGCAAACGCCGTGGAAGTCGCGTCGGGTCCGCGCATGCAGCCGAAGGGGCGCCGCGGGGGTCTCTTTTATAGCGGCGCTCGTCGGCCCCGCCCAACGCGCATGCGCGCGCGCCGCCATCTTGGGAAGGTCGAGCGCACGCCTCGCCGCCCCGCCATCTTAGGTGTGGCGGCCCGCGACTTCCGCCCTTCCTCGCCGCCATCTTGAGTGCTGGCAGAAGCCGCTTCCGGCCCTGCCGCCATCTTTGCTACGGGACGCCGAAGGCCCCCGGCACCGCGCCGAGGCGTCCGTCCCCGCCGTTGCCTGTCGGCGCCCGCCCGATTCCCGCCCGCGCCCGGCGCCGCCGGCGCCACAGCCCGCGTCCGCTCAGCCGGAAAGGCCGGGGAAATCGCTGCGGGTCCGCGTCGGCGCCGGGACTCCGCGCAGGCAGCCGGAGGGACGCCCCGGGGTCCTCTTTTTCCCGCCTTTTTCGGCGCCGCCATCTTGGGAAGGTCGAGCGCACGCTCTCCGCCCCGCCATCTTAGGTGTGGCGGTCCGCGACTTCGCCCTTCCTCGCCGCCATCTTGAGTGCTGCAGAAGCCGCTTCCGGCCCTGCCGCCATCTTTGCTACGGGACGCCGAAGGCCCCCGGCACCGCGCCGAGGCGTCCGTCCCCGCCGTTGCCTGTCGGCGCCCGCCCGATTCCCGCCCGCGCCCGGCGCCGCCGGCGCCACAGCCCGCGTCCGCTCAGCCGGAAAGGCCGGAGAAATCGCTGCGGGTCCGCGTCGGCGCCGGGACTCCGCGCAGGCAGCCGGAGGGACGCCCCGGGGTCCTCTTTTCCCGCCTTTTTTCGGCGCCGCCATCTTGGGAAGGTCGAGCGCACGCCTCGCCGCCCCGCCATCTTAGGTGTGGCGGCCCGCGACTTCCGCCCCGCCCTCCCTCGCCGCCATCTTGAGTGCTGGCAGAAGCCGCTTCCGGCCCTGCCGCCATCTTTGCTACGGGACGCCGAAGGCCCCGGCACCGCGCCGAGGCGTCCGTCCCCGCCGTTGCCTGTCGGCGCCCGCCCGATTCCCGCCCGCGCCCGGCGCCGCCGGCGCTACAGCCCGCGTCCGCTCAGCCGAAAAGGCCGGGGAAATCGCTGCGGGTCCGCGTCGGCGCCGGGACTCCGCGCAGGCAGCCGGAGGGGAGGGACGCCCCGGGGTCCTCTTTTTCCCGCCTTTTTTCGGCGCCGCCATCTTGGGAAGGTCGAGCGCACGCCTCGCCGCCCCGCCATCTAGGTGTGGCGGCCCGCGACTTCCGCCCTTCCTCGCCGCCATCTTGAGTGCTGGCAGAAGCCGCTTCCGGCCCTGCCGCCATCTTTGCTACGGGACGCCGAAGGCCCCCGGCACCGCGCCGAGGCGTTCGTCCCCGCCGTTGCCTGTCGGCGCCCGCCCGATTCTGGTCCGCGCCCGGCGCCGCCGACGCCCGCCCACCCACCCGAACCGGCCCCGCCGGGCCGCCCCCGCCGCTGCCATTCGTCTCGGTCACCGCCCCGCACGGTGGCCGCTCCTCGGAGCGCCCTGGCCCCGCTCGACTCCGCCCGCGGACCTTTGCCCTTCTCCCCCTCCTTCCCTTCCCTCCCCTCCCCTCCCCTCTCCTCCCCTCCCCTCCCCATTTACAGAAACCGCCGCTCGCTGCCGCTCCTCGCCCTCGCCACGCTCGGCAGCCACGGCCGTCGCCGCTGTCCCGCGGCACCCAGCAGGGGACAGCGGCGGCGGGCGGCCGGGCGCTGCGCCGGGGGGCCGCAGCGCCGCTCTCTGTCCACCAGGCGGCAGCACCGCCGCCGAGCTCAGCCCCGGGACGCGCCTCGGGCCAGGCTGCCTGGGAGCCCTTGCGAGCCGACTCGCAGCAGCCGCGGCAGCATCTGCTCTCGTGCATTGCAGGCATCTTTAAAACCACACACCTTCATTAACCTAACACATCAAAACCACAAAGACAGGAAACCTTCCTCAGCGCTAATACACAATGCACGCCGATCCCATCACCACGGAGAAAACCAAAACCTATTTCTATTGCTGACATGAAAGAAACCCCCACCATTTAACCCTATTCAAAACTAAAACAAACCTACCTACAAGAAATTTTTTTATATCCCATTAGAACAAGCCCCCAAACCCCATACATTCTAAGCGTCAACTGTCCCCAAAACAAATATTTCAACTCCTACAAACGATGCTAAAAAAACCCAAAACTCCAACACGTCCACAATACATCAAAAACGTTACAGATAAGAACATAAAAAAGCACCAAAACCTCATAAAAGTAAGTTCAAAAAAGAAACAAGCTCATTAACAACACAAAAAAATGCTAACCACAAAAGAAAAAAACAGATCACTACTCCAAGGTTAAGAGTAGCCTATCAAATCCACCATGTAGATGCCCATGTCCCCAAAAATAAAACCAATACAAAACACCAAAACAACAAAGAAATCAAATTGCCAAAATAAAAACCACCACAATTAAACTTAAATTAATGACACCAAAAAAAAAAATTATTCCTGAGTCCATAAACTCCTACCATAAACTCCATAACACCTCACACCATCCAAACACTAATGCCACCTATAAATATACACGAAGCCAAAAAATAAAACTGACCGTGAAAAGCATCTCCCAAATTATCCACGACTACGAAACACGTAGGACAATCAAACAAACCAAACAAATAAAACCCCTATACTACAGGAAACAATTGTCCAAAGAGAAACAGAATAAAACCCTTACAAATGCATTCTCTCACATCACCTCAAACCCAAAACAAGCGTTCCATACTCACAAGAAATAAACCAGACTCGCTGGAACGAAAAACTCCAAACACAGACACACTCTGGACCTTACCGAACACTTACAAAAATCCCCCGGGGAGCCCAGCGTAAGCCCCTCCCCTCCAGCAGCTCCACGCAGGAGAAGGGAGCTGAGGACGCCCCTCCTAAAACAGCCCCTGGCAGGAGCCGCCCCCTCATCGTCCCCACAGCTCACACCGGGGGCCGTGGCCGTTCCCAGCGTCAGGGCGGGGATTTGCACAAAGGACTCGCTGCTCGTTCCCTGGCCAGCTCCTCCTCTGCACCTGACCCACTGGGGCACCGGCCTTTCCTCTCTAAGGATAAGGACCCCTCTTCTCCTCCAGGTGCCCAAGGCTGAAATTGCCATTCCACCTCCAAAACTCCAAATGTCCGAGGCTCAGAATTCCCAAGGAAGCTCCCCACCACCCCGATCATAAGCCTTCACCTGTACCTTTTCCTCGGGAATCATTACTGCTGTGCCTTTCTGCGGAACTACTTGACACATCCACGGAGAGTGCAGGGACTCGGTTGGGTTACGACTTCTCCGGACAGGCCCAGGCCGAATCCAAACGCCCGGCATTACAGGGCAACTCGATCCTCTCGATCCATGCTCCCCTCCCTTGCCACCCGAGTCTTGCACCACACGTCCCCGGAGCCGATCTGCTCCACCCTTTCTTCCCGACAGCACCTCTCCAGCACAAATCCCACTTCTCACAGACACAAAGCAAACAGAAATCTACTGCAGCTGTTGGCTTGGAAAGCGGTATTGGTAGGACCTCCAGCTACGTGGTTAAAACGCACCCATGCATTGACAGCCACAGACGGGAAAGCTGGGTTTCAGGGGAGAAAACAGCCATTTCGGTAGCGATGCCGTTTGGTTGCTGCCTTTTCTCTTTTCTATGTTCCCCGCACTCTTTGCACATATGTTTGTAGCTCTGAAGTCTATTTTATTAATAGCCGGTTTCTCCAGTGCTTTTCCACGGTCTTTCCCTGAGCAGAAAGACACAACAAATTCCAGAGCTCCAGGCCCTGGAGGGTACAAGGCCCTGTCCTATATCGGCTCTTCCTGGGAAGCAAGGCCGAGAACGACTCTCAGGTACATTTTCATCAACAAAGCAGAGCCAGTGCTGAGAGGGGGGCTCCAGAGAAGGGGCTGGCCCTGGGGGGGGGGGGGAACTGAATCGCCACTCGTTCCCCCAGGCGGTGCTTTTATTCAATTATGCTGATTTCCTGAAAGCTATAAACATGTCCTCACCCCTGGAGGGGGTGGGCTTTTATGGACACCTTTCCATAACTGCTCCTGAAGACCTTCCAAATAAAGATTCCCTCTTCTCTATTACCTCCTTGCTAAAATGATCTCGAGCTTCCTTTCCAGGCTGGGGTGAAAAGGCAACAGTAGCACACTTAGAGAGGCTTTCTAAAAAAAGCAGCACGAACAACAACTCCCAGGATCCCTGCTGAGGAATCCCAGCCCTCCTTGGGACACCCAATGCAGGAGACCTAGGGAAAGGAGGGGGAAAAGACATGGGTTAGGAAAACAAGGAGAAGCCTTTACCTTTAGCTCTCACAGAAAACGTGGAATGATTTTCGCTCCTTGCTACCCCGCTCTTTGCACAAAGGACGCTAAAACCCGAAGGAGAGAGCGATTTCACAGTTGCCTCGGGCTCATCATTTCATACCGATCCAGTTCTAAAAGCCCTACTTTGATGGGATGGAAGAACCAGGAGAAAAGAAAAGCTACAGGGAAGAAAAAAAAATGCGTCAGGAGTGTGGGAGAGAGGGGAAGAGGCAGGGCTAGGGAGGGCCCGGGACACACAACAGAGTCGGGGCCCAGGGGCTTGTTGCAGCTCCAGCTGTCAGTGCTGCTTCTTTCTCCTTCTGTCCTCCCTTCCTTGTCAGCAACTCCGGTCGCTCGCCTGTCCTCCACCTAGGAACAATCTGAACATTAAGATCAATTAGAACAGACAAAGCTGTAGCTTCAATACCACTTCCAAATTAACAGCTGGCGCGGACAGCCCAAAGAGCATGGCCTACAACATTAGGGTTCGCAGTTCTGCAAAGAAAGATTTTCTCTCCTACAGAAACTCCTCCCAATACTGAGAAGCTTCTTGCCGAAGCAAGGATTCGAGGACTCGGCCTCCTTACAATACAGTGTATCCTGCTTCACTGCCTACAATCCAGCAGAAGGGGCTGAAACACAGGTAGGCAGCTTCCATCTCTCCTTAAAACAAAAGAGAGAAAAGCAGTGCCTTAGGACATCTCCACGGTCACTACTGATGCCAGGCCCACCAATACTTAACCTCCCATGCCACAGTCCCTTTCCCAGCTCGGCGGTCGCTCTTGCATTTTCACTCACAATCCCAGCCCCACGGCGATTGTGGCCCCAGCTCGACCGGGGCTGTCCCAGACGCAGGCAATATCCCGGCACGGCCGGGATTTCGGGCGCAACCTCACAGTCCCCTTTCCAGCCCCACACGTCCTGTTCCATTGTCGGCCACGCTACCCGGCCCCAACATGAGTAGCAAAGGCCTACAGTGACTTCAGCCCACGAATCCCACAGTGCCTGTGCCAGCCCTACAGGTTGTGTCCCGTTCGGAGTCTGTGTTGCAGCCCTACATTGATTTCAGCTGCAGCCCTAGAGTCCCTTGCCAGCCCCAGTGATTTCAGCTCTTGACCCACAAGCTTTATTTGACTGCCAGCTCTAGGTCTGCATTTCTCCAACTCAGCCAGGTTAAGCTTCTTCCGGTTTCGAGAACAGTTAATGTGTTTGGGTCAAGGTGTCAACTTTTTACCCCACGTCATTGCAATCCCATCCCACGTATATTTATTCCATTTTTTGCCCGTTAGTTTGTGTCCCATGCTGTTGTCGCTTCCCAAATCTGTCGTAACTATCCCCTTGCAGTAGTTATTTCAGCTGCAGCCCTAGTCGTTTGTCACCCCCAGTGATTTCAGCTCTTGACCCACAAGCTTTATTTGACTGCCCGCTCTTCTGTTCTACTTCCAGGACTGGATCTTCCCAGCAATGTCACATAATGCTGGTTCTCACACAGCATTTTTGTTGCAGCTCTAGGTCTGTCTGCTTTCAGCTTAGCTCTTAAACTCATTTTCCAGCCCCATCCTGAGAATCCTCACTCTCACTACAGCTCTACAGTCCCTATCCTAGCCCTACAGGGACTTCAGATCCAGCCACACAGTTCACATCCCAGCTCCATATTCCCTATCCCAGCCCCACAGGGCTTTCACCCCCAAGCCTACCATATTTCTGTCTCCTTCATCTCTGCTGCCTCTGCTCCAGCTCCTCAGCTTTCCACTGCCTGCAGGCAAAAGCTGCTGCTCCTTCTCACTGCAGCCCGGGGCTGTTTGTAAAGCCTGAAATCAGTTATTGTCATCACTTCAGTGTTTCTACTAGCTGTCCCACCCACCCACCCCAATGGGATCCCTACTTTGGGACACATGAGGCCTGAACCCCAACACGTTCCTTCCCCCTTCCCCCTTGGTCTCAGCCCAGCACTTGCTCAAAGGCCCCCTCACCTGCCCCAGGCCGCACTGGCGATTGGGACCAGGCACTGGGCCACTGCTTCCCCCTCCCAAAAGGTGCCCTTGGGCTGGTTCTCAGGCCCTGAAGCCCTTTGGGCCCCCACACCCTCAGCCTCTACTTCGTACCACTGGGCAGGGGCGGGTAAGCCCCCGAGGCATTTCCTGCAGGCCCTGAGCTGCAGCTTCATCCCCTTCTCCCATTGCATTTATCCAGCTCCAGCCCTGGCATTTCCATTGCTCCACATTGGTTTTGGCCTGACTCTAGTCTCAAGGTCCTTATTCCACACCCTGGGGTTTTATGTCTCCACTGGTCTCACACCCAGTGTTTCAGCCCCAGCCCCACAACCTTTACTGAATTAACATCAAGTATCTAATTAAAAAAAAAAAAAAACCACAAAAAAAAAACCCACAAAAAAACCAACCAAACAAAAAATAAAACACAAAAAAAAACCAAAAAAAAACAAAAAAAAAAACACTCCACAGAGACAATAAAATAAGGAAACTAACAAAGCAACATAATAAACAAAATCACGGTTATTTAAAACAAAGGCAGAATAAAACACTAAGAATATAAAAACCAGCTTTGTTCCCGGTATTTTAAACATTACTCGGATCGCGCACGCGCAACTACTGCCGCCGCCGCCGCCGCCGCCGCCGCCGCCGCCGCCGCCGCCGCCGCACTGACACCACGCCCCTCCAGCGCACGGTATTTATGCTCCAGGGCCGGGCGGCCCAGCCAATCACAGCCCGCGGCAGCGCCGGCCCCGCCAATCGCAGCCCATCTGTTCCCGCCGCGCTCGGCTCTCCCCGCTGTTCCCTCAGGCCCCGCTCCCGCCGCCGCCGCCGCCGCCGCCGCGGGGGCCGATCCCGCCCGCTCCCCGCCGCGTCTCCGTTTCCCTTGGGGAACTCCCGGCCGGCACCTGAACGGGAAGCTCCCGCCCGCCCTTCCCCGGCCCCAACAGCACCTGCCGGGGCTGCGGCAGCCGGGGCACGGCTCCGCCGGCTCCCAAAGCGCCGGCGGCGGCGGCGGCGGCGGCAGCGGGGCCGGGCTGAGGGGCCGGGCCGCTCCTGAGGGGGCTGAGCTGGGCGGGGCCGCGGCCGGATTGAAAGAGCGTCTGTGATTGGACAGGGTGGAGAAAGGCGGGCTGGGCTTGGCGAGGCTCGGCAGCTGGGAGGCTGCGACCCACGGGAGCCCCAAGGGAGCGTGAGGCGCTCAGTTGGGCAGAGCCAGGGGTGCTTGAAGGGTCTGCGGTCACCCTGGGTGCTGCTCCCGAGACCCCCGTCCGCTTCTGCGACCCTCTCTCGTGCCCTGGTCCCGGCTAAAAGCCCCTCCCCACCCCCGCAGAGCCCCTACCGAAGCGCCACATCGGCGCTCGGGGCAGCGGGCGGGGAGGGGCGTAGCCGACAGCCCGCCCGGGCGTTGGTTCCGCGTTGAAAAGGCGGAGTCAGCGATAGCAGCGCGGACCGGGGAGCGGCCGCGGCGGGGCGGGGAGGGGGTGCAGAGCCCGCTGCGGGCTCTGAGCGCCTCTTCTCCCGCAGCGGTTCCGTTTCTGCGGGGCCTTGGAGATCGGTGCTGGCCGCGATCAACACCCTGGCCAAAATAGTTAAGTGCCCCCGCCTCCCGCGTCCCCCTGCCCGCCCCCCACCTGGCACCGGGGCCGCTGCTCACCCTCCTTTTTCCCCCGCAGTCCTCGGTGAAGCTGAAGCTGATCTGCGCCCTGGTGCTGCGGGACCTGCTGGGGGAGGCCATGGAGACAAGCGTGGAGCTACCGCACTGGAGGCCAAGTGTTTCAACACTGCAATGGCATAATCAGCAACATGAATTAATCTCGTGCTCTTCATGCAAGCCTCAGCGTTAAGAACGCTACCGGCCTCTACTAGTTGTAACAATATGCATAGTAAATGTTACTAGCATTAATATTTAGGTAGGAGTTGTTAGTGTTAACACTGGTAGTGTGTTAGCTGGTGTTTACCACGATGCTTTGCTTTCCCACAGTATGACAAGCTCCTGAAGCTGACCTCAAATGCAAAGTTAGGTGAGCACTGCTGTCCTTACCACACTCCCCCAATGGAGCCATGCTGCAGGCATGGGCAGCTGTCTGTCCGGGGATGCCTTCCAAAGGTGACAGAGCTCACCCTCCCTCCCGTCTGCAGAATTGGGGGATGTGAGGGTGACCATCGCTGCCCTCGGCTTCATCCTCTCCAGTGCAGCCAAGCACAGTGTAGACAACGAGTCTCTGTCAATTGAACTGCAGCAGCTGGGACTGCCCAAAGGTAGGGGAGACCCTCGGGGTGGCATCATGAGCCAGATGTGGTGGGATGTTCCTGACAGTTCCCAGCCCTGCCTTTTTCACCCCCAGATGGAGGGCAGGCTGGCTGCTGTGCTGTCCTCCATCACCTGCCCTCTGTGCCATCAATCCCTGGGGGCTCCTCAGGTGCTGTGGTGGGGTTTGGCAGCTGCACGTCTGGTGTGAGCAGAGAGGTTCTTCTCTTGTCTCCCCTCATGAGCAGAGCGCGCCAACAAGTTGCCGTGGGGAAAAGCAGAGCCCTCTCCAGAACAGGCTCCAGGAGCCTCTAGGACAGGCTCAGGGCCTGCAGCCTGCGATGTGAGCGGGGTGTTGGGTCTCAGTAGGGGTGTGGGGGTCAGTGTCAGCCATCCTGCTGGAGTGAGCCAAGTGCTGACACCATCCCTCTGCCCACCCTAGTGAGCCAGCTGGGCTCAGTGTGCTGGCAGGTGGATTACACCCTCAGCTCCAGAGAACTGCAGGAGGTCAATGAGCCTGTGGTGCACCGGACCTTCAACATGCCAGACAGAGAGTGGGAGAAGATGACAGCTGACCCTGCGATGCTCTTGGCCAACAAGTTCCAGGTGCTGCTGGCAGGTGAGGGGCCAGGAGGGGTGGCAGTGGGAACCTCTGTTGGGGATTCTGCAGGGGGAGAAAAAGGTTGCTTGGCAGACCTAGTGCTAAAATACTGACTCAAAACAGAGGTAGATTGAGGCAGGTTATGTTTATACCTTACACAGATGCTGGGGATGTTGTGAGGGCCGATGAGACACCTCCATCCCAAGTGTTATTTTCTCTGAGCACTGCAGTTTTGATCTCCTCCATGTATGTTGGAGATTCCCAAGTGATTTCAATAGTTAGATCTGAACTTTCAGGCACGAACAATTATGAAGATCCAAGGGTAAAGGAAACAAAGAATTGACACACAGTCTGCTTATAATAGAGGCAAATGAAATGAAGGAAAGAGGGTCTTCTGGGGTCAAGAGGGGCACAGAACTTTCAGAAATGGCTGTTGGACAAAATAAATAACTTTTTTACTTTTTTTGGCAGTAATTAGACAATAAAATAGCTGCATGG
>JAVTVJ010011043.1:0-19338 GCA_034509425.1 Eopsaltria australis | reverse complement strand
CCCTCCCCTCCCTTTACAGAACCCGCCGCTCGCTGCCGCTCCTCGCCCTCGCCACCGCTCCTCGCCCTCGCCACGCTCGGCAGCCACGGCCGTCGCCGCTGTCCCGCGGCACCCAGCAGGGGACAGCGGCGGCGGGGGGCCGGGCGCTGCGCCGGGGGGCCGCAGCGCCGCTCTCTGTCCACCAGGCGGCAGCACCGCCGCCGAGCTCAGCCCCGGGACGCGCCTCGGGCCAGGCTGCCTGGGAGCCCTTGCGACCCGACTCGCAGCAGCCGCGGCAGCATCTGCTCTCGTGCATTGCAGGCATCTTTTAAACCACACACCTTCATTAACCTAACACATCAAAACCACAAAGACAGGAAACCTTCCTCAGCGCTAATACACAATGCACGCCGATCCCATCACGACGGAGAAACCCAAAACCTATTTCTATTGCTGACATGAAAGAAACCCCCACCATTTAACCCTATTCAAAACTAAAACAAACCTAACTACAAGAAATTTTTTTAAATCCCATTAGAACAAGCCCCCAAACCCCATACATTCTAAGCGTCAACTGTCCCCGAAACAAATATTTCAACTCCTACAAACGATGCTAAAAAAACCCAAAACTCCAACACGTCCACAATACATCAAAAACGTTACAGATAAAAACATAAATAATCACCAAAACCTCATCAAAGTGAGTTCAAAAAAGAAACAAGCTCATTAACAACACAAAAAAAATGCTAACCACAGAAGAAAAGAATAGATCACAACTCAAAGTTTAAAAATAGCCTAGAAAATCCACCAATGGAGATGCCCATGTCCCCAAAAATAAAACCAATACAAAACACCAAAACAACAAAGAAATCAAATTGCCAAAATAAAAACCACCACAATTAAACCTAAATTAATGGCACCAAAAAAAAAAATTTTTCCTGAGTCCATAAACTCCTACCATAAACTCCATAACACCTCACACCATCCAAACACTAATGCCACCTATAAATAGACACGAAGCCAAAAAATAAAACTGACCGTGAAAAGCATATCCCAAATTATCCACGACTACGAAACACGTAGGACAATCAAACAAACCAAACAAATAAAACCCCTATACTACAGGAAACAATTGTCCAAAGAGAAACAGAATAAAACCCTAACAAATGCATTCTCTCACATCACCTCAAACCCAAAACAAGTGTTCCATACTCACAAGAAATAAACCAGACTCGCTGGAACGAAAAACCCCAAACACAGACACACTCTGGACCTTACCGAACACGTACAAAAATTAATTAACTAATATAAATTTTAAAAATAGATGATAAATAAAGTTTATTAAAATAAAATTAATAATTTTAATAGTTATTACAATCATAAGAGTAAAAGTGCCATAAGTTCATTTAAGTTTAAGTGTTACTAAATTTAAGTAATGTTAAGTTAAAGTTTATTAATTTTAAATTCTGTTAAACTCTATTAAAGTTAAATTCTGTTAAATTTAAATTCTACTAAATATAAGTGTTAAGTTCAAGTAAAGTTAAGTTTAAGTAATTATAAGTAAGTTTTAAAAACTGTTAAAGTGAAGTGCTGTTAAGTTTCATTTCTGTTAAGTTCAAGTTTCAATTAGTTTATAATGTTAAGTATTTAATAAATAATAAAAAAATGTAAACATAGTCTGGATTGCTCAAAGAAAAGAAGGGGGATATGTTAAAAAATAACCATTTCTAACTACACAAACATTAAGTATAAGTGAGCAATCCAGACTCCATAAACAAGTGTTAAACCTCTACTCAAAACTGTTCTCAAAACAACTGTAAAAAAAAAAAACATAAAAACTATAAACAAAGTACAAGTATCTAAAAATTAACTTAACAAAAAAAACCTGTTAATATTATTAACTTCTAATACCAATTTTTATTTTAATTAAATTAAAAAAAAATCCCGTGTAAAACTTCTATAAATAAATAATATTTTAAACACATAAAGTAATATAAATATGTACACTATCTAACAATAAACAAACTTGATTTATGAACCACATTAAATCGTCGTCTTGCTCCTCTCACCGACACCAAGCCTTTTTCTTTTTTTAAATAATGCATAAAATTAAGTAGCAAACCCCAGGAAACCTGCTTTGGGCATAGATCAAATCCAGACCATCTATGCTGACAGAGAAAGTTTGGAGTGTTTGAAAACAGAAAAGTTTAATAGAAACCATTTTGTGACTTTTAACTATTGCTACAAGGCACTCATTAAAATGCTAGAGTACATTAAAATACATTAGCCTTAAGTTATTGCTGTGTTAAAATATCCCTAATGTGTAAAAATACAAGTATCAAAACACTTAAAAAAAATCACTGCCTGCTGCTTTACCTTTAAAGGTGTATTTTAAGTGTACTACTATTTGTATTTTTTTTATGATTTAATACACATATTTGTAACTTTAAAATTCCCCCTTTCTGTTTTAATTAGTATGAGTTTGTTTACGGTATTACTAGTTATTTGTTATAGGTAGCGTAGTAAGAAATACACATGACTAGACATAAGAATACTTTTAACATTTATGTGTTAAACATTTTAAGGTGATTTTGTGATTTTTTAATTACTTAATAGTTTAGTAAATTAGTTTTAATTGCTTTGTCTCTGAAGGCTGTTGATTAGGGTAATACTTGATTGAATTTTGGAATATGATGCTAACATTTAGGGTTTTTAACAGTTGTCTTGTTTCAGTGAAGACACGGAAAGTTTTTCTGGATAGGGTCTCCCAGTCCACGTTAAAAGGATTTAGTTGATACAAATTTTAATTATTAAGTCAAACTTGACTTAAGTACGATTTGGATGCAGGAACAACACTTGGGTTTGTTGGTAGATGTTTGACCAGGGAGAGTCGAGGCTTGGCTAGGCCCAGGACTCCAACTGGAGGGATTTTTCTAACACAGATCTTATGAGAAAACTGTTAGAAACAGAAACTAAGAAGGTTACTTAAATTTGAGTAAGTAATAGAGACAGGTACATAAACATAACATAGGTTGTGCAGACTGTAAAATAACAGACGTCGTCAAATACTTTTGACTAAAAAGACTACGGTACCATGAACATGATAATTAAAAGATTGCATATGCACGAGTTTACGTGCGTAACCTTAACAGAAATTAGTTTTTGTTATAATACATATAGTTATGTATAGTTGTAGTTAACTTTTGTAGAATTCAGTTGTAATACTTAACTGTAACAGAACTTAATGAATTTAATTGTAGTTAAACTTTAATAACATATTTATAGTTATTAATACATTAGGGGTGATCGTTTGGGATATGTTTGAAAACAGTGTTGTAAGTTGTAAGTACACAGATTTTGATTTTTTTTTTTTTTTTTTTGTTCTATTTTCTTTGGGACTGCTGTACTTTGAAATTTAATTGTAGGTATAAAACTTAACAGGAAAAAACAGTAAGAACAGATTGCAATTTTAGTTATTTATTTTTATTTAGTAAGATAATTTTTGTTATTAATTACCAAGCAATACAAAGGTAACTCATTGTGCGTATTTAGTTTAGTTTATAATTGGGGTAAATCTAGTTTACTACTTGTTTAGATTTAGTTTATTAATCAGTTTACATTTTGTCTCAACTTCTTTGTTCTGCTCGGCCCCGGCCCCGTTTTGGTTTCGGCCTGTTAATTTATTGTCAAAAAGTGTACACTCTTTATAATGTTGTCTGTGTTCAAAACGTTATTCCCCACCAAAGTTTCTCACCAAAACTTTTTTTAATTTAATTAAAATACTAAATGAATACCAAAAAGTAACAACAGTAACAATTTCTTTTCTTAAGTTAATTTTTAAACACTTGTAACTTGTTTTTAATTTTTATGGGGTTTTTTTAATAGTTATTTTAAGAATAATTTTAAATAAAAATTTAACTTTCATCTTAAAAAACCTAAATTACTCACTTACTTTGTATCTGTACAACTAAAAAAAAAATATTCTCCGACAGCTGTCCACGAGGGACAATTGTCATTTTTCTTGTCTTCCGCTGACTTCGTTCTTACCAAAGTTCCCAGGCACAGGCAGCAGGGAGGAAGAACAAATAACTATCCCCTCGCTAGCACCAGCACTAGCACTACAGACTCACCACTCAGCTACTTGCTGGCAGTTAGCTCTACCAGATGTCACCTCCAGGGAACTTACACGTTACCTGTACAATCCCAGAAAGGCAGAAAAATTTCACTTAGCCTACATACATACCTTTCACAGAAGCTTTAAGCAACTCAATCTTGTCCATGAAGCCTGCAGCTTCTACTGTTGCCATCTGCACCTTCTAATTGCGAATCACTTCCATCAGCACGCCAGTAACAGGCTTCCTGTTCGGAGAGAAAAAGGTAATTTTGTTAACACTGAGGTTATTTACTTTATACACCCTCCTCAGATTTGCCTTGTGGCACAGCTCTTGCAAGACAACCTCCTTTCTGGGATATCTGCTACTGTTACACAGAGCAATTCACAATCCAGAGGACGGAGGAATGGAGCAAGCGCCTGTCGTCTTCACACCTTGAACGTTCTGGTCTGCTCAAGACACTTGAAATGACAGATATCACAACGGCGTGTCCTAACAGCAAGACCCCAGCTAGCTACAGCCAGCCCCACTGCCTCTAACGCTGCTCCATCACCCCGACTCCTCTGATCCCACCAGAAGCGCAGGAAGCCTTACAAGTCCACGATTGCCTCACACAAACCCGGCAGCGTGAATCAACAGCTGCAGCAGCCCGCAGGACACGTTCCTTTGGTTGTACTAGAACGCTCTCAGCAGCTGCCTAGAAAGATCAGTTTGGTTTCGAGTTTCCAGCAATGGACCTCGGCCTAACTGGTACAGGCAACACCCCACACAACTCCCAGTTTCCCTGCAAAGCTCCAGCCAGCTGTGGCCGGGATACTCACGGGCCGCTCTTCGGCAGCCTCCGGCAGGATCGCTCGAAGCCCACACGTGGGATCCAGCACAAGGGCACCAGCCTACAAAAACAGAGGCGTTACTGCGTCCAAGGAAGGCAGACTCCTCAGCCAGGAGAAAGCTGACAGAGGGATGGACATAACCCCACCGAATCCAGCACAGGCTAACAGGAATCACCGGTAACCCCAGGCCAAACTCGCTTGGATAAGGGAACACAGAAAAAAGCACCAAGAGCTTCGCTACAGACACACAGCCCTGAGGTGGCAGTCGGGAGGAAATATTACAGGTGGACTGCAGATACTGGTACCAAGTTAATCTGTGAAAAAAGATCACGTTTCCTTGGGAAACAACACCGAACGAGGTTTCATTTTCTCACTGTCAGTGGACAGTGAAAAAAAACCTCGCCACTTGGACACGTATCTGTGCAAGGATTAACAGCTCTGCCGACAAGCACCTGGAATTACAGCAGACACCCGGCCGAACGGCAGGTGACAGCAGACGCTAATCGCAGCCACGGCAGACCCTGTCCACGTGCATTAGGGCGATGGGGCCTTAAAATCACCGCCCTCCTTCAGAGCGTCCAGCTCCGGACCCGATGAGCAGCACCCCCCTCCCCTTCATTCAGGACTCCCTTCCCCTGAAAGGAACACTCACTGACACCGATTCCAGCCAGAGATGCCACGGCCCGTGCGACTGTCGACCGCAGGCCTGCTGTTTTGATAGACTCTCTGTTTGCCAAGGGAAGCCTGCAGACAGGAAAAAACAAACAAACAAACAAAATAAAAAATACCAACAAACAAACAAACAAAAAAAAAAACAACCCAGAAAAACCAAACCAAAACAAAACAAAAAAAACAACAACAACAACAACAAAAAAAACCAAACCCAAAACGACAGCAGAACCACCCAGAAAAGCCCCTGGAATGTCAAAGAAAAAATGAACCGGACAGGCCTACTGAGAGACAGAAGTCTGCCTTTAACCATTACCTCGCTGCCAAGTCTGGCCTGTGTGCTCATTTAAGATCCAGGCAGATCACAAGACTAATTTGGCAGCCAGTGATTATCGAAGCAAAAGATACTCATGGTGGACAGCAAGATTGAAAAAGCTTGCCTGTTCTGACACTGCCACGGCAAATGTGGTGGGGAGAATGCTTACCTGAAAAGAGGAATCCCCACCACAGAGGGAATGTCATTTAGATGTACAAAGATCTAAAAGAAGGGAAAAAAACCCTCGATAGTTTAAAGTCTCAAACTGACACGACAACAGCTTTAACTCCTTTACACCAGAACAGATGCTTCTACAAACTTCCAATCTCAGTTCCTAAGAACAAAAATGCATACTATAAAGCATAACAATTAACTGGAAGAAATCCCACCAGATCATCTGAATGCCACTTTAATGACGATTTAATACTTAAGCAAGCTGAAGGCAATTTTGTCCGCCAGGAATCCATCAGGAAGCACTTGGATTTCTAAGGGGGTTTCTTTTTCCTTAACACAGCATGGGAATTTTAGTTACAAATACATTTTCTACAAGCGGGAGAATATTGTTCGCTGTATACTATCAACAAAGGAAATCAATAAAAAACCCCCAACGTAACAAAGAACCCCAAACAAACACAAAAAAATCAATCAAACAAAAAACCAAAAGCAACCACCACCAAAGGAACCGAAACAAGCGAAAAAACCCCACCATTACCCACACTAGTGCCACTAAGGGGCTATTCAGATACAAGTTAGCCATAGGTAATCCTTCCAAAAACGCAGGCAGCTAAAAATTGTTCCGCGGTCCCACAGAGAGCATGGCAAAAGAAGAGCGAGCTCCCCAGCAGGTCCTGCGTGACTGCAACCCCTGCCCCCAGAAAGCACAAAGGGAAACACGACGCCGTTGGAGAAATCCCTGTCGTCAGCACTTCAATAGTTTCAGAGCAAAATACTGAGCAAGAACAGGAGCTCCATAGGAGGCTGCACATAATGCTCGTAAAATTCAAGCGAATTAATTTGAGCCTTAATGTGACAATAAAAATAGGAAATACAGTGTCCCTCACAAAAAGGGGATTTGGCTGCCGGCGTTAGAGCTCCCGGGGACATGAACGGCATGAACCGGCCCAGACCCAAGCCCAGCCAGGACCCACGGAGAGCTACGGGCAGCGGAAATTGTCCCTGGCAAAGCCGTGCCCGGGAAAAGGCTGCAGCCTCCAGGCCCGGCCCCGCACCAGTCCCCCCCGCTCCCTCCACGGCAAGGAGCAGCCGGCTCCCTGCGGGCAGCTCCCGGCTGCAGGCAGCCGCTCTGCCGGCGGGCAGAGGGACGGCCGCCGGCAGCTCCGCTGACGGCTCTCCCGGGACGCTTTTGTGTTCTCCTACATTTCCCCGGGCCGGGGGGAGCGGGGAGGGGGGGGGGTCCGGGAGCCCGGCGGGGCAGAGCGGGGCCGGGGAGGGAGCCCTCGGAGGAGCGGAGCGGCGCACGGGCTCCAGAGGAGAGCACGCCGCTGCCTGTCTGCGCCCGCCCACCCCCGGCGCTGCCGACCGCCGGTCACAGCCTGTGTCCGCCCACCTGCAAACGCCGTGGAAGTCGCGTCGGGTCCGCGGCATGCAGCGAAGGGCGCCGCGGGCTTCTTTTACGTAGCGCGCGTCGTCGTCGTCCCGCCAACACGGCGCAATTCGCCGGCGCCGCCATCTTGGGACGGTCGAGCGCACGCCTCGCCGCCCCGCCATCTTAGGTGTGGCGGCCCGCGACTTCCGCCCTTCCTCGCCGCCATCTTGAGTGCTGGCAGAAGCCGCTTCCGGCCCTGCCGCCATCTTTGCTACGGGACGCCGAAGGCCCCTGGCACCGCGCCGAGGCGTCCGTCCCCGCCGTTGCCTGTCGGCGCCCGCCCGAGTCCCGCCCGCGCCCGGCGCCGCCGGCGCCACAGCCCGCGTCCGCTCAGCGGGAAAGGCCGGGGAAATCGCTCCGGGTCCACGTCGGCGCCGGGACTCCGCGCAGGCAGCCGGAGGGACGCCCCAGGGTCCTCTTTTTCCCGCCTTTTTTCGGCGCCGCCATCTTGGGAAGGCGAGCGGCACGCCTCGCCGCCCCGCCATCTTAGGGTGGCGTCCGCGACTTCCGCCCTGTCCTGCGCCGCCATCTTGAGTGCTGGCAGAAGCCGCTTCCGCCCTTGCCGCCATTCTTTGCCTACGGGACGCCGAAGCCCCCGCACCGCGCCGAGGCGTCCGTCCCCGCCGTGCCTGCGGCGCCCGCCGATTCCCGCCCGCGCCCGGCCCGCACGCGCCCACAAGCCCGCGTGCTCCCGCTCAGCGGGAAAGGCCGGGGAAATCGCTCCGGGTCCACGTCGGCGCCGGGACTCCGCGCAGGCAGCCGGAGGGACGCCCCGGGGTCCTCTTTTTCCCGCCTTTTTTCGGCGCCGCCATCTTGGAAGGTCGAGCGCACGCCTCGCCGCCCCGCCATCTTAGGTGTGGCGGCCCGCGACTTCCGCCCTCCCTCGCCGCCATCTTGAGTGCTGGCAGAAGCCGCTTCCGGCCCTGCCGCCATCTTTGCTACGGGACGCCGAAGGCCCCCGGCACCGCGCCGAGGCGCCCGTCCCCGCCGTTGCCTGTCGGCGCCCGCCCGAGTCCCGCCCGCGCCCGGCGCCGCCGGCGCTACAGCCCGCGTCCGCTCAGCCGGAAAGGCCGGGGAAATCGCTGCGGGTCCGCGTCGGCGCCGGGACTCCGCGCAGGCAGCCGGAGGGACGCCCCGGGGTCCTCTTTTTCCCGCCTTTTTTCGGCGCCGCCATCTTGGAAGGTCGAGCGCACGCCTCGCCGCCCCGCCATCTTAGGTGTGGCGGCCCGCGACTTCCGCCCTCCCTCGCCGCCAGCTTGAGTGCTGGCAGAAGCCGCTTCCGGCCCTGCCGCCATCTTTGCTACGGGACGCCGAGGCCCCCGCACCGCTGCCGAGGCGTCCGTCCCCGCCGTTGCCTGTCCGCGCCCGCCCGATCTTTTCGCGCCGGCCCGCCGCCGACGCCCGCCCGCCCACCCGAACCGGCCCCGCCGGCCGCCCCCGCCCGCTGCCATTTCGTCTCGGTCACCGCCCCGCACGGTGGCCGCTCTCTCGGGAGCGCCCTGCTTGGCCCCGCTCGACTCGCCGGCGGACCTTGCCCTTCTCCCCCTCCTTCCCTCCCCTCCCCCTCCCCTCCCCTCCCCTCCCTCCCCTCCCCTCCCTCCCTTTACAGAAAACCGCCGCTCGCTGCCGCCTCCTCGCCCTCGCACGCTCGGCCAGCCACGGCCGTTCGCCCGCTGTCCCGCGGCACCCAGCAGGGGACAGCGGGCGGGGGGCCGGGCGCTGCCGCCGGGGGGCCCAGCGCCGCTCTCTGTCCACCAGCGGCACCAACCCGCCGAGCTCAAGCCCCGCGGACGGCCTCGGGCCAGGCTGCCTGGGAGCCCTTGCGAGCCGACTCGCAGCAGCCGCGGCAGCATCTGCTCTCGTGCATTGCAGGCATCTTTTAAAACACACACCTTCATTAACCTAACACATCAAAACCACAAAGACAGGAAACCTTCCTCAGCGCTAATACACAATGCACGCCGATCCCATCACCACGGAGAAACCCAAAACCTATTTCTATTGCTGACATGAAAGAAACCCCCACCATTTAACCCTATTCAAAACTAAAACAAACCTACCTACAAGAATTTTTTTTTAAATCCCATTAGAACAAGCCCCCAAACCCCATACATTCTAAGCGTCAACTGTCCCCAAAACAAATATTTCAACTCCTACAAACGATGCTAAAAAAACCCAAAACTCCAACACGTCCACAATACAACAAAAACGTTACAGATAAGAACATAAATAAGCACCAAAACCTCATAAAAGTAAGTTCAAAAAAGAAACAAGCTCATTAACAACACAAAAAAATGCTAACCACAAAAGAAAAAAACAGATCACTACTCCAAGTTTAAGAGTAGCCTATCAAATCCACCATGTAGATGCCCATGTCCCCAAAATTAAAACCAATACAAAACACCAAAACAACAAAGAAATCAAATTGCCAAAATAAAAACCACCACAATTAAACTTAAATTAATGACACCAAAAAAAAAATTATTCCTGAGTCCATAAACTCCTACCATAAACTCCATAACACCTCACACCATCCAAACACTAATGCCACCTATAAATAGACACGAAGCCCAAAAATAAAACTGACCGTGAAAAGCATCTCCCAAATTATCCACGACTACGAAACACGTAGGACAATCAAACAAACAAAACAAATAAAACCCCTATACTACAGGAAACAATTGTCCAAAGAGAAACAGAATAAAACCCTAACAAATGCATTCTCTCACATCACCTCAAACCCAAAACAAGCGTTCCATACTCACAAGAAATAAACCAGACTCGCTGGAACGAAAAACTCCAAACACAGACACACTCTGGACCTTACCGAACACGTACAAAAATCCCCCGGGGAGCCCAGCGTAAGCCCCTCCCCTCCAGCAGCTCCACGCAGGAGAAGGGAGCTGAGGACGCCCCTCCTAAAACAGCCCCTGGCAGGAGCCGCCCCCTCATCGTCCCCACAGCTCACACCGGGGGCCGTGGCCGGTCCCAGCGTCAGGGCGGGGATTTGCACAAAGGACTCGCTGCTCGTTCCCTGGCCAGCTCCTCCTCTGCACCTGACCCACTGGGGCACCGGCCTTTCCTCTCTATGGATAAGGACCCCTCTTCTCCTCCAGGTGCCCAAGGCTGAAATTGCCATTCCACCTCCAAAACTCCAAATGTCCGAGGCTCAGAATTCCCAAGGAAGCTCCCCCCCACCCCGATCATAAGCCTTCACCTGTACCTTTTCCTCGGGAATCATTACTGCTGTGCCTTTCTGCGGAACTGCTTGACACATCCACGGAGAGTGCAGGGACTCGGTCGGGTTACGACTTCTCCGACAGGCCCAGGCCGAATCCAAACGCCCGGCATTACAGGGCAACTCGATCCGCTCGATCCATGCTCCCCTCCCTTGCCACCCGAGTCTTGCACCACACGTCCCCGGAGCCGATCTGCTCCACCCTTTCTTCCCGACAGCACCTCTCCAGCACAAATCCCACTTCTCACAGACACAAAGCAAACAGAAATCTACTGCAGCTGTTGGCTTGGAAAGCGGTATTGGTAGGACCTCCAGCTACGTGGTTAAAACGCACCCATGCATTGACGGCCACAGACGGGAAAGCTGGGTTTCAGGGGAGAAAACAGCCATTTCGGTAGCGATGCCGTTTGGTTGCTGCCTTTTCTCTTTTCTATGTTCCCCGCACTCTTTGCACATATGTTTGTAGCTCTGTAGTCTATTTTATTAATAGCCGGTTTCTCCAGTGCTTTTCCACGGTCTTTCCCTGAGCAGAAAGACACAACAAATTCCAGAGCTCCAGGCCCTGGAGGGTACAAGGCCCTGTCCTATCTCGGCTCTTCCTGGGAAGCAAGGCCGAGAACGACTCTCAGGTACATTTTCATCAACAAAGCAGAGCCAGTGCTGAGAGGGGGGCTCCAGAGAAGGGGCTGGCCCTGGGGGGGGGGGAACTGAATCGCCACTCGTTCCCCCAGTCGGTGCTTTTATTCAATTATGCTGATTTCCTGAAAGCTATAAACATGTCCTCACCCCTCTGGAGGGGGTGGGCTTTTATGGACACCTTTCCATAACTGCTCCTGAAGACCTTCCAAATAAAGATTCCCTCTTCTCTATTACCTCCTTGCTAAAATGATCTCGAGCTTCCTTTCCAGGCTGGGGTGAAAAGGCAACAGTAGCACACTTAGGGAGGCCTTCTAAAAAAAGCAGCACGAACAACAACTCCCAGGATCCCTGCTGAGGAATCCCAGCCCTCCTTGGGACACCCAATGCAGGAGACCTAGGGAAAGGAGGGGGAAAAGACATGGGTTAGGAAAGCAAGGAGAAGCCTTTACCTTTAGCTCTCACAGAAAACGTGGAATGATTTTCGCTCCTTGCTACCCCGCTCTTTGCACAAAGGACGCTAAAACCCGAAGGAGAGAGCGATTTCACAGTTGCCTCGGGCTCTTCATTTCATACCGATCCAGTTCTAAAAGCCCTACTTTGATGGGATGGAAGAACCAGGAGAAAAGAAAAGCTACAGGGAAGAAAAAAAATGCGTCAGGAGTGTGGGAGAGAGGGGAAGAGGCAGGGCTAGGGAGGGCCCGGGACACACAACAGAGTCGGGGCCCAGGGGCTTGTTGCAGCTCCAGCTGTCAGTGCTGCTTCTTTCTCCTTCTGTCCTCCCTTCCTTTTCAGCAACTCCGGTCGCTCGCCTGTCCTCCACCTAGGAACAATCTGAACATTAAGATCAATTAGAACAGACAAAGCTGTAGCTTCAATACCACTTCCAAATTAACAGCTGGCGCGGACAGCCCAAAGAGCATGGCCTACAACATTTGGGTTCGCAGTTCTGCAAAGAAAGATTTTCTCTCCTACAGAAACTCCTCCCAATACTGAGAAGCTTCTTGCCGAAGCAAGGATTCGAGGACTCGGCCTCCTTACAATACAGTGTATCCTGCTTCACTGCCTACAATCCAGCAGAAGGGGCTGAAACACAGGTAGGCAGCTTCCATCTCTCCTAAAAACAAAAGAGAGAAAAGCAGTGCCTTAGGACATCTCCACGGTCACTACTGATGCCAGGCCCACCAATACTTAACCTCCCATGCCACAGTCCCTTTCCCAGCTCGGCGGTCGCTCTTGCATTTTCACTCACAATCCCAGCCCCACGGCGATTGTGGCCCCAGCTGTACCGGGGCTGTCCCAGACGCAGGCAATATCCCGGCACGGCCGGGATTTCGGGCGCAACCTCACAGTCCCCTTTCCAGCCCCACACGTCCTGTTCCATTTTCGGCCACGCTACCCGGCCCCAACATGAGTAGCAAAGGCCTACAGTGACTTCAGCCCACGAATCCCACAGTGCCTGTGCCAGCCCTACAGTTTGTGTCCCGTTCGGAGTCTGTGTTGCAGCCCTACATTGATTTCAGCTGCAGCCCTAGAGTCCCTTGCCAGCCCCAGTGATTTCAGCTCTTGACCCACAAGCTTTATTTGACTGCCAGCTCTAGGTCTGCATTTCTCCAACTCAGCCAGGTTAAGCTTCTCCCGGTTTCGAGAACAGTTAATGTGTTTGGGTCAAGGTGTCAACTTTTTACCCCACGTCATTGCAATCCCATCCCACGTATATTTATTCCATTTTTGGCCCGTTAGTTTGTGTCCCATGCTGTTGTCGCTTCCCAAATCTGTAGTAACTATCCCCTTGCAGTAGTTATTTCAGCTGCAGCCCTAGTCGTTTGTCACCCCCAGTGATTTCAGCTCTTGACCCACAAGCTTTATTTGACTGCCCGCTCTTCTGTTCTACTTCCAGGTCTGGATCTTCCCAGCAATGTCACATAATGCTGGTTCTCACACAGCATCTTTGTTGCAGCTCTAGGTCTGTCTGCTTTCAGCTTAGCTCTTAAACTCATATTCCAGCCCCATCCTGAGAATCCTCACTCTCACTACAGCTCTACAGTCCCTATCCTAGCCCTACAGGGACTTCAGATCCAGCCACACAGTTCACATCCCAGCTCCATATTCCCTATCCCAGCCCCACAGGGCTTTCACCCCAAAGCCTACCATATTTCTGTCTCCTTCATCTCTGCTGCCTCTGCTCCAGCTCCTCAGCTTTCCACGGCCTGCAGGCAAAAGCTGCTGCTCCTTCTCACTGCAGCCCGGGGCTGTTGGTAAAGCCTGAAATCAGTTATTGTCATCACTTCAGTGTTTCTACTAGCTGTCCCACCCACCCCCATGGGATCCCTACTTTGGGACACATGAGGCCTGAACCCCAACACGTTCCTTCCCCCTTCCCCCTTGGTCTCAGCCCAGCACTTGCTCAAAGGCCCCCTCACCTGCCCCAGGCCGCACTGGGGATTGGGAACAGGCACTGGGCCACTGCTTCCCCCTCCCAAAAGGTGCCCTTGGGCTGGTTCTCAGGCCCTGAAGCCCTTTGGGCCCCCACACCCTCAGCCTCTACTTCGTACCACTGGGCAGGGGCTGGTAAGCCCCCGAGGCATTTCCTGCAGGCCCTGAGCTGCAGCTTCATCCCCTTCTCCCATTGCATTTATCCAGCTCCAGCCCTGGCATTTCCATTGCTCCACATTGGTTTGGGCCTGACTCTAGTCTCAAGGTCCTTATTCCACACCCTGGGGTTTTATGTCTCCACTGGTCTCACACCCAGTGTTTCAGCCCCAGCCCCACAACCTTTACTGAATTAACATCAAGTATCTAATTAAAAAAAAAAAAAAAAAAAAAAAAACACAAAAAAAAAACCCACAAAAAAACCAACCAAACAAAAAATAAAACACCAAAAAAACCAAAACAAAACAAAAAAAAAACACTCCACAGAGACAATAAAATAAGGAAACTAACAAAGCAACATAATAAACAAAATCACGGTTATTTAAAACAAAGGCAGAATAAAACACTAAGAATATAAAAACCAGCTTTGTTCCCGGTATTTTAAACATTACTCGGATCGCGCACGCGCAACTGCCGCCGCCGGCGCTGCCGCTGCCGCTCCCGCCGCCGCTCCCGCCGCCGCCGCCGCACTGACACCACGCCCCTCCAGCGCACGGTATTTATGCTCCAGGGCCGGGCAGCCCAGCCAATCACAGCCCGCGGCAGCGCCGGCCCCGCCAATCGCAGCCCATCTGTTCCCGCCGCGCTCGGCTCTCCCCGCTGTTCCCTCAGGCCCCGCTCCCGCCGCCGCCGCCGCCGCCGCCGCCGCTGCGGGGGCCGATCCCGCCCGCTCCCCGCCGCGTCTCCGTTTCCCTTGGGGAACTCCCGGCCGGCACCTGAACGGGAAGCTCCCGCCCGCCCTTCCCCGGCCCCAACAGCACCTGCCGGGGCTGCGGCAGCAGGGGCACGGCTCCGCCGGCTCCCAAAGCGCCGGCGGCGGCGGCGGCGGCGGCAGCGGGGCCGGGCTGAGGGGCCGGGCCGCTCCTGAGGGGGCTGAGCTGGGCGGGGCCGCGGCCGGATTGAAAGAGCGTCTGTGATTGGACAGGGCGGAGAAAGGCGGGCTGGGCTTGGCGAGGCTCGGCAGCTGGGAGGCTGCGACCCACGGGAGCCCCAAGGGAGCGTGAGGCGCTCAGTTGGGCAGAGCCAGGGGTGCTTGAAGGGTCTGCGGTCACCCTGGGTGCCGCTCCCGTGTCCGCTTCTGCGACCCTCTCTCGTGCCCTGGTCCCGGCTAAAAGCCCCTCCCCACCCCCGCAGAGCCCCTACCGAAGCGCCACATCGGCGCTCGGGGCAGCGGGCGGGGAGGGGCGTAGCCGACAGCCCGCCCGGGCGTTGGTTCCGGGTTGAAAAGGCGGAGTCAGCGATAGCAGCGCGGACCGGGGAGCGGCCGCGGCGGGGCGGGGAGGGGGTGCAGAGCCCGCTGCGGGCTCTGAGCGCCTCTTCTCCCGCAGCGGTTCCGTTTCTGCGGGCCTTGGAGATCGGTGCTGGCCGAGATCAACACCCTGGCCAAAATAGTTAAGTGCCCCCGCCTCCCGCGTCCCCCTGCCCGCCCCCCACCTGGCTCCGGGGCCGCTGCTCACCCTCCTTTTTCCCCCGCAGTCCTCGGTGAAGCTGAAGCTGATCTGCGCCCTGGTGCTGCGGGACCTGCTGGGGGAGGCCATGGAGACAAGCGTGGGGCTACCGCACTGGAGGCCAAGTGTTTCAACACTGCAATGGCATAATCAGCAACATGAATTAATCTCGTGTTCTTCATGCAAGCCTCAGCGTTAAGAACGCTACCGGCCTCTACTAGTGGTAACAATATGCATAGTAAATGTTACTAGCATTAATATTTAGGTAGGAGTTGTTAGTGTTAACACTGGTAGTGTGTTAGCTGGTGTTTACCACGATGCTTTGCTTTCCCACAGTATGACAAGATCCTGAAGCTGACCTCAAATGCAAAGTTAGGTGAGCACTGCTGTCCTTACCACACTCCCCCAATGGAGCCATGCTGCAGGCATGGGCAGCTGTCTGTCCGGGGATGCCTTCCCAAGGTGACAGAGCTCACCCTCCCTCCCGTCTGCAGAATTGGGGGATGTGAGGGTGACCATCGCTGCCCTCGGCTTCATCCTCTCCAGTGCAGCCAAGCACAGTGTAGACAACGAGTCTCTGTCAAGTGAACTGCAGCAGCTGGGACTGCCCAAAGGTAGGGGAGACCCTCGGGGTGGCATCATGAGCCAGATGTGGTGGGATGTTCCTGACAGTTCCCAGCCCTGCCTTTTTCACCCCCAGATGGAGGGCAGGCTGGCTGCTGTGCTGTCCTCCATCACCTGCCTTCTGTGCCATCAATCCCTGGGGGCTCCTCAGGTGCTGTGGTGGGGTTTGGCAGCTGCACGTCTGGTGTGAGCAGAGAGGTTCTTCTCTTGTCTCCCCTCATGAGCAGAGCGCGCCAACAAGTTGCCGTGCGGAAAAGCAGAGCCCTCTCCAGAACAGGCTCCAGGAGCCTCTAGGACAGGCTCAGGGCCTGCAGCCTGCGATGTGAGCGGGGTGTT
The DNA here is from genome assembly GCA_034509425.1 of Eopsaltria australis. NCBI lineage: Eukaryota > Metazoa > Chordata > Aves > Passeriformes > Petroicidae > Eopsaltria > Eopsaltria australis. Next base: position 2,889 of record JAVTVJ010011043.1, on the reverse strand, counting down.
GGGTCTCAGTAGGGGTGTGGGGGTCAGTGTCAGCCATCCTGCTGGAGTGAGCCAAGTGCTGACACCATCCCACTGCCCACCCTAGTGAGCCAGCTGGGCTCAGTGTGCTGGCAGGTGGATTACACCCTCAGCTCCAGAGAACTGCAGGAGGTCAATGAGCCTGTGGTGCACCTGACCTTCAACATGCCAGACAGAGAGTGGGAGAAGATGACAGCTGACCCTGCGATGCTCTTGGCCAACAAGTTCCAGGTGCTGCTGGCAGGTGAGGGGCCAGGAGGGGTGGCAGTGGGAACCTCTGTGGGGGATTCTGCAGGGGGAGAAAAAGGTTGCTTGGCAGACCTAGTGCTAAAATACTGACTCAAAACAGAGGTAGATTGAGGCAGGTTATGTTTATACCTTACACAGATGCTGGGGATGTTGTGAGGGCAGATGAGACACCTCCATCCCAAGTGTTATTTTCTCTGAGCACTGCAGTTTTGATCTCCTCCATGTATGTTGGAGATTCCCAAGTGATTTCAATAGTTAGATCTGAACTTTCAGGCACGAACCATTATGAAGATCCAAGGGTAAAGGAAACAAAGAATTGACACACAGTCTGCTTATAATAGAGGCAAATGAAATGAAGGAAAGAGGGTCTTCTGGGGTCAAGAGGGGCACAGAACTTTCAGAAATGGCTGTTGGACAAAATAAATAACTTTTTACTTTTTTGGCAGTAATTAGACAATAAAATAGCTGCATGGAAATTTCAGCAAAGAAGGCAGAAAAGCCAACCACAAGAAAAGATTCTTCCATAAAGCAGGTGACTGTTCCTAGTCTTCTATTCAAGGGACACTTCAAACCTCATATCAACCATTTAGAACTTTAATTTTACCATCTGTCTAGTTCAAAGATGCTATTTAAGATTTTTTATTTATTTTTATTCTCATGCAATTGACCTTTTGAGAAATCAGCTCTTCAGCCATTGCAAAGAAAAGCATGAACCATCTACAATTAATTTCAGCCTGCCACTGAAGCTATTCAAAAGGCATCCCAGCTCATCCGGTTTTAAAAAAGAGAAACAATCACCTTTCTTTGTTCAAAAACATCAGATTGTCTCTCAAAAGATAGAATATGCAAGACAACTATTCTCTCTAGGTAGTAAAATAGAAAATGTTAACTGCAGCAAGACCTTCAAATCCTCATCCTATTGGCAGGGTCCTTACTTAAGGTGAGGCTTAAACACATGGAAATGCACACAGAATGTGGCTCTGTGTCAGGTCTGAGGGTCAGAGTTACCTGGTTCTCTCTCTGAAAGCCAAGAAGAGGAAATTTGCAATTTTACCTTATAAAGTGTAATACAAAGGGCAGTTTTTATGATGGCCACGACTCAAAAGAAGCCAAGCTGTTGAGAAATGACCATCTCTAAGTGAGCAATCCAGGCCCCTCAGATGAAAGCAAGGCCAGAGAAGCTCATGGTACCTTTCACCAAAATGCGAAAGGACTTTTTCACCAGTTTAAGATAACAATACAAGAAGCAAAAAGCGTTGTGGGGGCCTGCCCCAGCTGTAACCGCCATGGCCCAGGGCTGAACTTAATGTGAGTCCCCAAGACTTGAGCCCGTGTAAACTCTAACCTTTCAGTGTATAGAGACACTCATGTATAGTACAATTATACCTCCCCCAACATTTCCCGTTCTACTAATCAACCCTTGAAATTACCTAGTAACGTATTTTTCATTTGTAAAAATCAAACCTAACCAAGTATCCCCTCCAAAATAAAAAAAGAGACCCTGTTCTCTTAAAAAGTTAACATTGCTGACCCCCAACACCTCAATGATTCTTAATAAACTTCGACAGCACCATCTCAAACTTTTAAAACGCTTTGTACACGACTTTACTACTAATTGCAAATCTAATGTCGAGTTTTAGTCGCCTGCTGCTATTATTGCAGCCTCCTTCCTTACTCCAGAAGTGGCCTCAGCTGGAGCCTTGGCCCAATTGAACAAACTAAGTTGTTAACTCTCCAAACAAACAAACACTACATCTAAAGCAATTTCAAATTTGTTACTTAATGTAAATTCAGTGAAACACACCACGTTGCAAAATAAAGCTACAATAAACTTTTTATTGTTAGCACAAGGACATAAGTATGAAAAATTTGAAAAAATGTGTTGCATAAATCTCTCTAATCATTCTAATTCAATACATACACAATTAAAAACTTTAACTCAACTCACCCAGCAATTGCAAGTGAACAATAACTTAAAAATAACTGAATAGTTGTCCTCATTAAACATCACAAGTTAAATCCAAACCTTGTTATTTAAAAACCTTCAGTTGTGTGTTGTTGTTATTGTGTTTATAATAATTGTTAAAATTGTGTATAACTGTTTAATAAAACAAGTAACCAAAGTGACCCACAAAATTTTACTTGCAAAAGAAGAACAAGGAAAAATTGTTAAAAAATAGCTCCATGACCAGGGCCATAAGTCACTAAAAAACTTGTGCAAAAAAGACCCAGTTTAACTAAAAAAAAACTAAAGTAAATAATAAAAGTAACATTACCTTTAAAAAATTAATTAACTAATATAAATTTAAAAAATAGATGATAAATAAAGTTTATTAAAATAAAATTAATAATTTTAATAGTTATTACAATCATAAGAGTAAAAGTGCCATAAGTTCAATTAAGTTTAAGTGTTACTAAATTTAAGTAATGTTAAGTTAAAGTTTATTAATTTTAAATTCTGTTAAACTCTATTAAAGTTAAATTCTGTTAAATTTTAATTCTACTAAATATAAGTGTTAAGTTCAAGTAAAGTTAAGTTTAAGTAATTATAAGTAAGTTTTAAAAACTGTTAAAGTGAAGTGCTGTTAAGTTTCATTTCTGTTAAGTTCAAGTGTCAATTAG
>JAVTVJ010011042.1:0-23147 GCA_034509425.1 Eopsaltria australis | reverse complement strand
CTTCTCTTCTCTTCTCTTCTCTTCTCTTCTCTTCTCTTCTCTTCTCTTTTTTCTTTTCTTTCTTTTCTTTTTTCTTTTCTTTTCTTTCTTTTCTCTTTTCTCCTCTTTTTTCTTTTCTTTTCTTTTCTTTTCTTTTCTTTTCTTTTCTTTTCTTTTCTTTTCTTTTCTTTTCTTTTCTTTTCTTCTTTTCTTTTCTTTTCTTTTCTTTTCTTTTCTTTTCTTTTCTTTTCTTTTCTTTTCTTTTCTTTTCTTTTCTTTTCTTTTCTTTTCTTTTCTTTTCTTTTCTTTTCTTTTCTTCTTCTCTTTTCTTCTTCTCTTTTCTTCTCCTCTTTTCTTCTCCTCTTTTCTTCTCCTCTTTTCTTCTCCTCTTTTCTTCTCCTCTTTTCTTCTCCTCTTCTCTTCTCCTCTTCTCTTCTCCTCTTCTCTTCTCCTCTTCTCTCCTCTTCCATCTCCATCTCCATCTCCATCTCCATCTCCATCCTCTTTTTCTTTTTTTTTTTACCAAAGACTTTTTCCTTTCTTCTTCTTATAAACCATTAACATTTCATAAGAGTCTTTCCTACCAAGCAGAACCATTTCTCTTCTGTGCAGTTCCTTTTTTAAAAAAAAATTTACTTTCCCTCAACAGAATCTTTGCCGCTTCACTTTGAACCTAAAGCACCCACTACACCTGCTCCTTCTCGTGCTCTTTCTCGTGCTCTTTCTCGTGCTCCGTCTCGTGCTCCTTCTCATCCTGGTAAGTCTCATTTTCAAACAATTACCAGCACTTGGATGTGGCTTCCTAGCCAGCATGTCCCTTCATGCTCTACGGCTTCTATAGGCAAATAGGACAAAACTTTAAAGTATCAACCTTATGCAGCAATCAAAGTAGGGCAACCAGAAATGTTCTGAGACATTTTTCAGGAGAGAAAGGGGATGGTGAAAGCTAACATAGGGATTAAAATTACTACTGAACCTTTTTTTAAATCTCTTGGTCCCCACTTGCTTGGTTAGTTTTGGTTTCAGTTTGGCTTTGGTTGCTTGTTTGGTTGGATCTCACCTAGAATATATTTGCAAGGAGAAGACTGACACTGGGAATGACCTTCAGCAGAAACAGGAGGATGCTTTTCAGAAAATAGCTGAACAGTTAAAAGCACAGGAGCATTGCTGGCAGAAAGAAAAGGAAAATCTTGAACAGCGCTACTCAAATCTCCTTGCACAAGCTCGTGCAAGAGCACACGTCTGGTGTTGTGAACTTCTAATTTTTTCTGTTTTATGAACATTTCATGGATTATTTCGGTAGTTTAAGCCCCTTAGCAGTTTAAGGTCACTTGGGAATTTTAGTATATTTTTAAAGTAAAAAAAAACCCCAACCACCAACAAACCAACCCACCATTGTGCTAGTGTTAACATCACTTAAAATAAGAAATAAATTACTTGGTTGAAGCATTATGAAGATAATTTGGTCTGCAGCTCCAATTCAAAAGCCTGTTTTGGTCTATAGGGTAGTATTCTTGTTTTCTGAGAATGCTAAGGCTGTAAGGCCGAATTTGCTCATTTTGAGAATTACTAAGGGCAGCAGCTACTTTATCAGCATCATAATTTGCAGAGATTGTATAAAGTAACAATAACGTGGTGTCACCTGGGGGTAAATTTAGTTACGTATCTATTGACCCTAAGAACAGTGGTAGATTTCAACAGTGTTAAGCGACTGTTTTACTGATACTACAGTGAGAAGTGGATTACAAGTGTAAAACTGTCACTGCTTTTTTGGATGAGTTATTTGCAATCCAAAATGTTCCCTGTCTTTACCATCACGTCCCTTCACACCTGTTTCAATTAAAAGTGTTGTGAATAAAGGAAATTGATGTCCCTTGTTGTTTGTGAGTTACTGCAACTTACTTCCTCAGAATAATGCTGAATTTGATGCAGATTTCAGGACTGGAAGTGTTTGCATGCTGAAAAATTTATTCTGTCTATTTTCATGTTCCAGCCTTCCTTACTTTTTTCCTCTCACACTAGCTTTCTGCTTGGTAGAGCAACGTTCCCTCTGAAAGTGGAGGATGTCATTACTATTGTTAAGTCAACCCATAAAACTGTATTGTGGGCAGACAGCTGGTGTTGGACCTTCTATAAGCTATCACAGTATTAGTGCATTTTTGTCATAAATCAGGAGTCCATTTGCAGCTGATGGTCATGCAAATTTCTCTGACACTATTGGTTTGGTTTCACACATCTGATTCTGTAACTGCTTACTAGAAGCAGTACTTTCATCACCATCATTGCTAACACTTTTTGTTCCTTTAATGTGTCATTTGAATGGGAAAACTAGTAATTTCCTTTTATCTCTTACCTGGGTAAACACCATCTAATTAATGTTTTTCCATTTTTTTTTGTTTGTTTCTTCTTGTGTCACAGGAATGTGAAGAAACAGCGCAGAAAACCAGGCAAAAACTGTATGGTCTCGAACAAACCTGTGAGAAACTGACCCAGGAGAATAATTCTGTGAGAAATTCATTATCAAATGCTCACAGGGAGTGTTCGTCCCTGCCGGCAGCCTGCGCACTGCTGTCAGGGGCCCTGTGTCCACTCTACAGCCGGCTCTGCGCTGTGTCCTCCCAAAGAGACCTTCTCCAGGCCCAGTCAAACCTCCACGAGTCGTCAAACCAGAAGATTAGGAGCCTCCTTCATGCTTTCCTTGCTAATGCGGAAAAGAGCCAAGACGAAGAGAGGCTGAGGCAGAGAAGAGCCAAACATCTGGTTTATGTGCTCCGAAGAGCTGTGATTGCAGTTCTGGCTGCTAACAGGCTCAGAGCTCTAGCCCAATATTCTTGTTCCCGCTTCGTCTGGACAGATGGATCAAGAGGAAACAATAGAATTCAAGTTTGTATGGGAGAGTCCAGAGGCAGGCGTAAGGTGTCACGTAAGTGCATTGTTTTAAAGTGTTGTGTCAAATTACATAGTTATGGAATAACAAAGATTATTATTATTAATATTATTATTATTATTATTATTATTATTGACACATAAAGACATATTTAATGACATTTTGTCAGATATTATTTATGGATTTATTGTTTTGATGTTTCTTGACAAATGTATTTCCCTCTAAGAGGAAACGCCTAGTCTGTTAAGCATTGCAAGTAAAATTGCAAAAAGTGGTAATTTTAATCTCTGTGTTATATTTCAGCATCCCCTTTCCCTTCTGTAATACTTATAAATACGTTTCTTTTAGAACTAGTTTTATTCATTCATTACACTTACGCTTAAGTATTTCCCTGCAGAAGCAGTGCACCATGGAGACAGATGCAGGCTCTGAACCCACATCCAAGTGACTATAATTGCTTGAAAAGCAGACTTACCATCCTGAGCTTGAGCAGGAGCAGGTGGTGTACGAGCTGCTTGACGTGGAACAGGAAGCCAAAAAGAGGCTGTTCAGAGAAAGTAAATTTTAAAACTACAGGGAAATGCACACAACTGGATTTGTTATGGTTGCAAGAAATGGGTATTTCAAAATGTGAGCAGGTTTTACTGCTCCATTTTGTTTAACAATCAAGTCCTGTAGTGTGCTTTCCTGCAGAAGCTGTGCAGTATTTCATGGAGGGAGATGCTGCAGCAGTCTGAGATGCTGGCTCTGAAGCCACATCCAAGTGACTGTACTTGCTTGAAAAGCAGACTTACCAGCATGAGAAGGAGCACGAGACGGAGCACGAGAAAGAGCAGGAGTAGGCGTTCCAGAGGCTTCTTGGGGTGAAACGCGAGGTAGGGAAATATCTGTTCAGAGAAAAGTAAATTTTAATGAGCAAACAACTACACAGAACTGAAATGGTTATTGTTGCAAGGAAAGGCTAATTTAAATATATTAATGGTTTATAACGGAAAGAAAGGGAAAAGCCTTTGGTAAAAAAAAAAAGAAGACATTTAAAAGAAGTACTGAAAGAAATAGGTCAAAAACCGAACACCCAACCACACACCATCCAACCAACCACGCAGCTAAACCTAAAGTACAACCAAAAATAACCAAGCAAATAGGGACATATAGAAAAAACCATTACAGTTGTCATTTTAATCCCGGTATTATATTTCATCATCATCATCCGAGGGACACTCGGAGCGCTTGCCAAAGAGCTGCCCGTGCGGTGGTGCTGGGTTTGTCCCTCCCCGGGTGGCTCCTGCTCGGAGCTCTGTGCTCAGTGCAGTGCCGGAGTTTTCTCAGCAGCCTTTGCAGCCAGTTCTTAAGGGAAGGTGTGGCTCTGCTGCCAGCCCAAATCTGCGCTTTCCTTGCCCAGTCTGAGTGCAGGTGGGGGCTGCGCTGGGCACGGCTGCAGATTTTCATGGCCACAACCCTCCAGCATCATCACGTTTCCATCTGCTCACTGCTCTGGACAGTACAAATCACCAAACACCCACCTCAGCTGGGTGTCATTTATTACAAATTGCTACACCCGCGCTGACAATACACAACTGTACAAATCTCAGTTAAGGCTAAAAAAAGGAATTTATTACATTATTACAACCATGCTACGTAAAAATACACAAATACCAACTTCAGTTAACAAAACACTTTGGACTCAGGACATGGATGTCCTCCAGGAAGCACTGAGAAAGGTTCTGAATTCAATGATTGTGTAGTGAATTGTACCAGCTGAGCTTCTAGCTCATTGTCTTTTGTAATCTAGTTGTGTCTGCAATTTCCATTTTAATTAATTCCGTCTTAGAGTTTCCTCGGTAGGCCTTTGTGAAAAATTCAGCTGCTAATCAGCATTGATGCAAAGTTTTCACTTTCACCACTGGGTTTCTGGGAATCTCGTATAGTTCTAATGTTTAAATATTCACTCCAGACCTTTCAACAATCTGATTTCTTTAAAGGAAGAACCAAGACCACTGAACAAGTGGTAAGAACTGTTTCGGAAAATCTGTTAGTGAACACAGATATCCTCTGTGTGGGTTTGATGACAACCCTTATCCTAGCTTTTGTGAGACAGAGTTGTTGCGGTGGTTCGGAACCAGAGGACTTCCGGACAGGTTCCACGGACAGAGGGTTTCCCCCCGGAGCTCCCAGGGGCAGCAGTTGGACCACCAATCCACGGACCCAAGCTCCTGCTGTTGGTTACTGGACTTGTCTGTTATGTATTCCCGCTCTGGGAAATTCCCTGTCACTCCATAGTTCATTCGTTGTTCTCTCTGTTCCCCTCCCCTCCCTAAACCCCATTTGATCATGTACCCCAGCCCCTCCCCTGTATTGTCCCCTGCCCTCATCCTATTGGGTGTTGTTCCTCCCTTAAATACCGATGTAATAAGCTGCTCTTGGCTCTTGGTCCATGTGCTCCCTTTGGAGGCAATAAACCTACCGAAATCACATACCAAGAGACCTCCTTCTCTGGTAGTTCTTTGCTGTTTCACCACGCTCCGGGGGCAACATCTCCCCGGACCGAACGCGGGCCAGCTGTGCTCATAGTCAGCACTCCGAGGGTGCCTTCCCGAGGGCGAACGGCATCCTAGGATAGGGCTAGGACTCCGCTGCCGGTACCAGGGTGGGACTGAAGCAGGGAACGCAACAAAGTGGCGCACCGAACAGAGACTCCGACCTCTCGGGGTTCCCTGCGAGCGACCTGGATACGCAGCAGCGGTCCGGACTGCGCCTTCGGGACGTCGCTCCCCTAGCGAGAACTTCCGCGTTTTAGCGGGGGGCTGGCAGGGGCCGTCAGCAACCGTTCTGGAGCGTCTGAAGTGTGTACGCTAGCTGAGCGAACTGACGAGACCAGAGACCCTTGCTCTTTTGGATGTTTCTCCCTCCGGAGCCGGTGACGGCAACTGAAGCCGGGATCGAGGAACCAAGACCCGCACGGAGCGGTGAGGTTTGGCGGCTGCGAGGCGTGATGGGAAAGGACCAGGATCCGCGCACGGCGGCGAAGCTCGGTGCCCGTGATAGCGGCGGGAAAGCCACCGAGAACCGAGCGCAGACGGTGAGGTCTAATCCGCGATAGGCAGCGGGAATCAGGCTCGAGGGAGAGTTTTGTACCGTATAAAAAGAGCAAGGAGGCTTTTATTCGGAGACAATGGGTATTAAGCTGTCCCGAATAGAGCAGGAGTTTTATGTCCAAGTTAAAGAGACCCTAAAGTTAAAAAACGGGAAAGCTAATAAGAGGGCTTGGAAACGTTTTGTTAAATGGATCTTTGCCTATGTCCCTCTTGCTTCTGCTTCTTCTGTTAAAACTCTGGGTTTTTGGGAGTTAGTAGAAAAACGTTTAGAGGCAGTGGAGAGAGGGGGTGATGTTTCTGTCCGAAAATTTTTCCCGTTGTTGATTGTAATTTGTTATACTTTGCGTAATTGTCCTGAAAGTTCGAAATCCCCGACTCACCCACCCCACGTTCCTAATTCCCCTTTTCCCAATCCCTCTTCCCCGCTACAGGGAAGTGCGCCCCTCAGTTCTCCCCGCTATGAGACTGATTCCCTCATAGCGAGCTTCACCCCAAACCCTTTCTCCGAGCCCTCAGTCAAACTCGCGCCGGCTGCGCTCCCCCATTGTTCCGAGTTTAAAGATGGCGGCGGCCTCGTGGCGCCGTGCCTACACCCGTGCGCCCACTGCGCAGCCTCACGCCGAAAGCCCACGAATCCTCCCAGCCCCTCCCACGGCTCCTTCCCCTTCGCGTTGATTGGCCCCGTGTCGGGTTCCCCCCCCGCGGCCGATGATGTCTTCGCGTCGGGTCCCTCCCCTCACACCGGAGGTCCCTGCCCCAGCCCGAGGGAGATCCCCGCCCCACCCCGCGCCTGGACTGCTCATATCAACTGCAGTCCCACCCCTGACCACCGCCCACTTCCAGATCCCCACGCTCCCTCGTTCACACCCCGGGATTGGGGGCCGAAAAGTGGAGAGGCTGAAGCCTGCGATACAGCCGGTCAGCCAGACCCTGCAGTGGCATCAGGTGTGCACAGCCCTCAGGGTAACAACCCACGATGGGAATCACAGTCACCTGCAGCCTTGCGACAGCCTAGCAAAGTGGAGAGAGAGCTTGGGAGAGATTCTCCTCACTTTGAAGGTGTGCTGGTCCCATCTGACATAAAAACAATCCTGACAGGCATTTTAGTTAAGGTTCAGTATTGGGTGTGGGAAAAGATATGGAAGCGGCAGCTTCAAAGCCTGCTGAACAGTTCTAATCACCCTCCACCTAAGTCTTCCACAGGCTCCTGGACACCACATGCTCCATCCCATTCGGGAAACGGATCGGCACCGTGCTCCTCAAAGAAATTAAAAGCTGAATCCACTGTGTCCTGCTCTCCATCACCACCCATGCCACTGGAGACCCCATCAGAGGCGATCCCAGATGACCAGTCACTTGAACCACAATGGCTGAAGTTAGTAGGCATCACAACTCTCCACCCAACACATCCACCAGAGCAGATCCAGTCGCATCCACCAACAGATGCTGCTCCACAGAGATCAGCGTGGAAGACAAGGAAAAAGAAAACTCCAAACTTCGACAGTCATCAAGAAAAATCACTGAGACCCTTCTTCTTGATGTCTTCCCCTTAGACTCTCCTGAAACCTACCCCATGTACCTCCCATACCCCAATCATTCCCAGTCCTGTAGAGAGACAATGATTTAACAATGTTTGTTTGTTTATTTGCAGATTTTCAAGACTTTGCTTTGGATTTTAGTTATTATCTTCATTGTACTAACAAATCACTTTCTTTAAGTAAAAAGACAGGGGGAGATGTTGCGGTGGTTCGGAACCAGAGGACTTCCGGACAGGTTCCACGGACAGAGGGTTTCCCCCCGGAGCTCCCAGGGGCAGCAGTTGGACCACCAATCCACGGACCCAAGCTCCTGCTATTGGTTACTGGACTTGTCTGTTATGTATTCCCGCTCTGGGAAATTCCCTGTCACTCCATAGTTCATTCGTTGTTCTCTCTGTTCCCCTCCCCCCCCTAAACCCCATTTGATCATGTACCCCAGTCCCTCCCCTGTATTGTTCCCTGCCCTCATCCTATTGGGTGTTGTTCCTCCCTTAAATACCGATGTAATAAGCTGCTCTTGGCTCTTGGTCCATGTGCTCCCTTTGGAGGCAATAAACCTACCGAAATCACATACCAAGAGACCTCCTTCTCTGGTAGTTCTTTGCTGTTTCACCACGCTCCGGGGGCAACATCTCCCCGGACCGAACGCGGGCCAGCTGTGCTCATAGTCAGCACTCCGAGGGTGCCTTCCCGAGGGCGAACGGCATCCTAGGATAGGGCTAGGACTCCGCTGCCGGTACCAGGGTGGGACTGAAGCAGGGAACGCAACACAGAGTAACTCCAATTCTTTGACAATTTCTTGCTTCTTTTCAAATGCATATAATGTGAATATTCTTCCCTTTCATCACAACCACAGGGTAAGAAGAGAGAGTAGAGAACTCTAATTTTTTCAGTCTGATGAAAACATTAAAAAAGAAAGGCCAGATTCAAAATCTATTATTTAGTTACTAATTTGTACCATAAACCAGAGGTCAGAGAAGGCTTAAAATATGTAACCATTGCTACTGGACCAGAGTAACTTTTGCCTAGCTGAGGATGGAGCGATCTCTGTGTTCATTGCTGCCTGGGCAAGCTAGCAGGATTTTATAGGGTTTGGATGCAGTATATTCACAGGACAGAAAATATAGCCCTGATTTTGTTGCTTACCATTTTAAATTTAATACATTTTGATAAAATTCAAATTTAATAGAATTTAAATTATTATAATGCAAATTTAATATCATAAGATACAGTTTATTACAATATGAATTTAAACAAATGCAACTTTTGTTTGTGAAAGTGAATCCAGTTAGAGGACCGAGGTAATTAGGCCTGAGCACATAGACACCACCTGATCAGAGAGCTGACTGGGCTCTCTGCAGTGGCAGGCAGCCAGTGCCTGCTTGTTTTGGGTTAAGTTTAGAACATAAAAGGGCTTGATTTGTTACAAGAAATGATCTTTGGGACAAGCAAGGAGGTCTGCATGTGTTTCTTCCCCATTGCTACAAATGGCATCCCAAATCGGGACATTTCACAGGCGGTGAAAGACATGGACCACAACCGGTAGCAACTTCCACTGAACCAGAATCAGGGTCGATCAGAAAACGTTCGGCAAAGGAACCCAAACATGCACCCATCACCTGTATCAGGTGAGCAGTGGAAGAATTATGGGATGAAAAATATCTGTGGAAGAAACGAGGAGCCTGAACCTGGTATGGCAGCTCCTGCATTGCCAAAGTACAGATATCTCCGATGTGAAGTTAAGTGCCTTGCTGGACAGGGTGTCCAGGCATGTAAAATATTTCCCTTCTAGTGGGATTTTTCAAATGGAAGGCTGGCAGGCAGTAGGACAGAAACATTTAATCTTGCCAGGAGCAGCAGTGTTGATACTAAGAGGCACCTCGCCACACGGAGAGCTGATATGGCGGCTCTTTAAGAAAGCTGCACGAATGTCCATGATTTTGTGAGTTCAGAGATTGGTTGCTCTGAACCCCCAGGTCTGCTTGCACCAACTTCCAACAGATTGGACAATTCCGAGGCCAGCCCATCCCCTACTGTTCTGTTTGATCCCTACCAGTTTGACCCTGGAGCGGAGAAGAACGTATGCCATCCTCCTTGGGTCAGGGCTGCTTTGGCAGTGCCGCAGCTTTTCACCTCCCTTCTCCTTCCCCGGTGGCAGCAGTGGCCACCCAGGGCATGCTGCCAGGGAGCTAGAATCAGCAGCTCATCCCAGCTCAGGCAGTGTCGGCGAGAGGAGCAAGACGACGATCCAATGTGAATCATAAATCAAGCTCGTTTATTGTCAGACAGTGCACATACTTATACTACCTTACGTGCTCAAAATATTATTCACTTACAGAAGTTTCACACGGGATCTTTCTCTAATCTAATTAACACACAAACTGGTATCAGAAGGCAATAACATCAACAGTTTCTTCTGCCAAGCTAATCTCTAGACACCTGCACCTTGTTTACAGCTCTCATGTCTCCCTTTCCCACAGTTGTTTTGAGAACAGCCTTGAGCAGAGGCCTAACACTTGTCTATGGAGTCTGGATTGCTCACTTATACCTTATGTCTGTGCAGCCAGAAATGGCCATTTCCCAACATAAAAGGTGTGAGAATGTAAATGTTAATTAATCAGTCTTGCAGTTCAGTTTAAAAAATACTAACTCCAAATATGCTGAAAGGCTCCCTAAGTGTACTTCTACATCCACAGTGCAAGAGAGCAGAATATATTCATACAAACAACTAGGACGCCGGCAATGTTAGTTTTAAATTTATTTAAAGGTAATTATTTTAATTAGTTTGATTTTTAAATTTTATTATTTTGTTTATTATTTTATTTATCATTTATTTAAATATTATTGAATTTAATTATTTTAATTTAATTTAAATAAAAAAAGAAGGCACGTGAGACTTTGGAGATTGGGTGCGTCCCCTGATGTTTCCAGTTTCAATTATCTTTCATCTTTAGGACATGACTCACACCTTGAGAAACTGAAACCATCTTTCAGAGGCCTGTGGCCAAGTGGTACTTCAGTAGTTCATCACTTAGGCACTGGTAGAAGATTTGTATTTCTTTCAAAAAGAAAAAAGAAATCATTACCACTACAACTTCCTTGATTATTTAACAGTCTTCATGCTTGCTTTCAAGTTGTTCCTTTTTCTTCCATACCACTACTGTCTTGGTTTCTTTGGCTTTTTCTTAGTCCTTAACATACTGTGCTGTAAGGCTGGTATGTAAGATGGGCAGGACACACCTGATTTCCAGAGATGCTGGACTTCTCAGGCTTTCCACCAAATCAACAGGACACTTAAATTCATGGGATCTCTGAAAGTCAAGCCTACCTCAAATTAGGTGTTGAACAATAGAAAAAGAAATGCACTGTAAACCTCTCAAAATTTAACCATTTAATTTAATAAATGGTTTTGCTGTAGAAAACAGCTTAAGTCACTGCATAAAAAGGTGCCAAATTACTAAAGTCAATTGACCAAAAAAGAGAAAAAACTTCCTTCTAGATACCATTCAGCCACAGCACTTCTCAATTGACCTCTTTCAAAACCCTCTAACAAAACAAACAGTAACTTAATTTGCAAGCAGGAAGTTTTAATTTAGTGATATTCCTTTGAGCAAGGTAGCCAGGGTGTGCAGTGCAGGACTTTCTCAGCATCAGGAGTCCAACTGCCCAGAATATCTTCCCTTTCAGTTTTCCAAATTCTGAATCCATTTCACACACTTGCGAAAAAGTTCCCTCTTGCTCCATAAGGTTCTTGGTTAACAGACATGTCACTGTTACCTGAGTGACACTGTCACCCAACACAGATGGGCTCCCTTGGGGATATTGGCAGAGTGAGGACGGTGCCAAACCACAGGTACAATTAAAGCTTCGTTGTCTTAACAGGATGTTATGACTGACACAGAAGAGAGTTTATTATTAGAATGGAACAGGATTTCTACAAGCGGAGTCAACATAGTACAATCTGTAACTAGCCTGACAGTGAATTTATAATACATTATGATATAATTTAAAATTATATATTAATTTATAATACAAGTTAACTTATAATTTCTTAAAATTTAAAGTAACAGACACATAATGTGAGTTCAAATGAATGTTATTTAAAACATCACTGCGTACAGCAAACTGCATCAGCTGCTAACAGAGCCATGGTTTAACTAGGAAATTGCTAGTTAAATTCTCATTAAAACCTTGTGTCTGAAGTCTCTGAATTACCTTCTTCACATTACTTTGTTTAGATCCACTTTGCACCACAGACCTATGATTTCAAGCTCCATCTAGAAATACAAGTCCTGTGCGGCCTTTACTGTGGAATTCTTAGCAAGCAGAGCTGTTAGAAAACTTAAAACAGTATATTCAAAAGAAATTTGTTTTTATTTTGCTGAGGCTGATTTTTCTGATTTTTTCTCCTCCTGTTCCCAAGACTGATCTGCAAAACTGAGATATTTTATCTAGAATTGAAAACATTTTAGATAGAATATTAATTTTTAGATCGTATATTAATGCCTCTTTTGAGAAGCTTCCTACTCATTCTTCACGGTTATAAATTCTCAACCACCTTGTAAAACTGTTCTAAAAAGTGTAGTTTTCTGTGATGATGATGAATAGAAATGAGAACAGGTCTGCCCTTTTTTCCAAAAATATCCTAAACTCTTCTCCTACACAAACAGCTTCCTGCTCCTGGATCTTACATATGGAGCCACAATTTGGATACAGAAAGTTAGAAGTTCATTTCCAAATTTCTTGTACATACATGTAAAAAAAGATATTGACTATTCCCACTATTTTTTATCGAAGTATATTATTGGAAGCTATATCTCTGTTAACAAAATACTACTTTTGTCAAAAAAAGTGGGGGCACTTGTAAAGATAAACGGTCTTTTTGTAGATTGTGACTACGAGGTAACTTTTTTCTGCAAGCTACTGATGACTGCAATAGTTAAATGTGTTCTGTGCTCCAGAACATTTCTGCAACATAGGTATTATTTTAGTCAAAATATTTCAGTGAAACAGTATTCTGACAGGAAATTACTTTCTGGGTAAATAAATCTCCCTAGGGAGCACACCAGTTCCGCTCAGTTCCAGTTTCAGCAAAGACACAAGAACATGAATCACAGGTGTGAAATCCTTCTGCCTCCAGTCTGCCCCTAAGCAGACAGTAGTCTTACTTCCCTAAATGTGTGTAAATTCATAACTTATTTGTTGGGATCATTAACAATCATAGCAGCCAACAGCTATCTGGTTACAAATTTATTATGATGCTCTAAAACCCCCCACATGCTGCAATACTTATTTTGTTTTTTGTCATCAAGGAACTGAAAAGAAAAATAAATCTTGTGCTCTTTCATTAACTTGATCTTGAATAATAGTACTGGCTCACCAGTGATCCTTGCATGGTATTTCAAGATCTAACAAGTCTTACAACACTTAAAGTCTTTTAAAAATCCCAAACAAACAAAAACCAAAAAGACTGACTATTTCGCAGTCAAATCTGACACAATCTATCACAGTACATGACAGATAACATTGTTTCATCAACCTCCTTTGCAGTTATTTTTCCCTTAGAACTGGCATCTTTTGTGGAATGTAAGAATGTTTGTGAGAGAGAAAATATTCTGCAAACTAGACAGTCTGCAAAATCTGCTACATAATAAAAGTGCCTCTAGGGAGGGTAAAATAAGAAAGCCTAACTGTATTTAAACATGCAGATGTATTTTTGCATAAAACTGTGCTCTCTTTTAATTTGTCTCATAAAAAAATACATGGGCATTTGGACATATGTTAATGGAAGGAAATGATACTTATTCCAGGGGCTATTTGTTTGGAGCAAACATTAGCCAGAAGGTATTTCTGAGGCCAATCATGAAAACAGAATTTTTAAAGACTTACCGGTTGTTAATTCTAACAAGAAAATCCACAGCTAGTAATTTTTATTAAGAGAATATGTATCAAGCGTCTATATAAACCTCCATGTCTAAGCGTTTGGGTAAGCACAATTCTGTCGTAGCTCATGATTTTTCATATGCTGAGTGCAGACTGCAATTCAGTCTTTAGCAGGCTGCAGCAGGCAGTGCATGGGTGACCACACTCTGCTATTTTTTCCCCCTTCTAATAGCATCGGGGAGTCAAAAAAGCAGTGAAAGAAGCAAGGCGTGTATTAAGGAATCTGTTATGAGCTCTCATTTATTACGGTTGATAGCAAGGGTGATAAAGGAATCCTCACCTTATTCAGCTGGAGTGTTTGATTTTCCATAATAACTGTGGTGTGCTCTGAGGTGGCAGTACTGAATGCCACAGGAACAGCTATGAGGAACTAGCATGAGGTACTTTGGTTGAAGATACATAGCGTAATGGATGAGCAAATGATAAATGTTGGCTTTGTAAAAATAATGTTATGATAAAATATAGTTAAGTAGAAACAAGACTGTAGTAAAATTATAACCTCGAGATAATTGTGATATATTGGAAAATGGGGTCATAAATATATAGCTATAAACGTCTTTTGAGCTGATGACTTGCAGTGCAAAGGAATTTTAAGGGAACAAGAGAAGATGAGCCCAATTCACAGCTCTCAGTGTCTGGACAATCTCAAGGAACACTAAGAGGAGACATTCTGGTGAGAAGGGGGGGCAGAAAGCAGGGGGAAAGGGTTGTTTGAACTGTAAATTTTCTTCTGAGCTTAATGAATACGTAACAGTTAAAGGTATTTAACCCATTGCGAAATGAACGAAAGCATGCCTCTAGCAGATACGCTATGCACCCAGCGCTGCTTTTGCCCTTGTTCTACTAATAAATGTTCAATATTATTTTACTAAAATTTTTGTTCATGGACTCGTTTTTAACACATAGGCAGCTACCTGAACTGAAAACTGAAAAAATGTTTAAAGTAACCTTAGAATTGATCAATTGTTCAGCTCCAGTGCGACCTCTCAGAGCAGAATTATGCTGAAGTGAGCCTTGTACACAGCTTTGGTAGAGGTCTCTTAAGAGCCATTTTTCAGCCAGCTACATCTGACAGTGAGTGTTTATTTTCTATTTATTTGATTTGTCACTTCAGTTCACAACTGAGGAGTAGCTTGCTCTTCTTCAAAGTACTCTCTTTCTGACTTGATGATGTTTCCAAAGCATCAGCCTTCAATACCGAGCCCTGCGTCATACTCGAGGTTTGGGTTTATTTTCTATCTTACGTCTTCAGCGTGGAGTCAAAGGACAGCAGGAAAAGACAATCCAAAATCGAGGGCAAGTAACACTTCACGGAGTGAGGAGGCTGAGGGCCGACATGACCCTCGCCACACCTACGCTTAATGCCATTCAATTAAATCACGACATTTATGACCAGACACGGTACCAGGGCCACTTTTTGGTCACGGCCACAGACACACCTTGGCACACGGGCACGCTTCCACACCCTAAGGGCGGGGAAAGAGCCAATTTCCTTCCCTTCGGGCCCATTCCGGCTGAGGGTGACCCCGCGCAGGCCCCGCCCCGCCGCCAGCGTCGCCCCCGGGCCGAGGAGCAGGGGCCGCCGGTCCGTGCCGGTGTCGGGGCCGTGTCGGGGCCGTGTCGGGGCCATGTCGCGACACAGGCGGGTCCCGCGGCGGCAGCCCGGCGGGGCCGCGGGGGGCTCGGCTGCCGCTGCTGCCGTGCGCGCCCGGGCCGAGGCCCTCAGGGAGGTCGGCGTGGACGAGGAGGTGGAGATGGCCGTGCAGCTCGCCCTGGAGCGGTTCCGCAGCGGGGACGAGGCGGGTGCGCGGCACAGCCCGGCCCGGGGGGACCCTGCGGGTGTCGGGAGGGCGCTGGCAGCGGGTCAGGGAGGGGATCCTGCACCACTGCCCGGCCCTAGTGAGGCATAGCTGGGGCGCTGTGTCCAGCTCTGGACTCCTCACCAGAGACAGGGAGCTACTGGAGGGAGTCCAGCAGAGACCACTGGATGACATTGACATTGACATGACATTGACGTGATATGACATGGACATGGACATGGACATGGACATGGACATGGACATGGACATGACATGAGGGGCCTGGAGCTTCTCTCTCTTATGAGGAGAAGTGTGAGAGTTGGGCCTGTTTAACCTAGAGAAAACTGAAGACTCATAATACACATAAATATCTCCAAGATGAGTCCCAGGAGGGCAATGCCAGGCTCTGTTTGGTGATGGGACTATGAGCAATGGCTATAAACTAAAACACAACAAGTTCCACCTCAACATGAGGGAGAACTTCTTTCCATTGAGGGTGGCAGAGCACTGGAACAGCCGCCCAGGGAGGTGTGGAGTTTCCCCCTCTGGGGACCTCCCAGCCCCAGCTGGATGTGTTCCTCTGTTACCCGCTCCAAGTGACTCTGCCTTGGCAGGGGGTTGGACTGGGTGGTCTCCAGAGGTCCCTTCCAATCCTAACGATTCTGTGATTCTGTAACACTGAGATAATATGTCAAGATTACTGCCTGTTGCATTGTTACTGGCTTTTTATTTCTCATTGTAGAGATGGAATTTCCTTCTAGTTTCACTAGTAGTGAAAGAGCATTTGTTCACCGGCTCTGTCAGTCTCTTGGATTGGTATCCAAAAGCAAAGGGTGAGTTGGGGTACAACTTTCCATTTTTTGGTGTAGATTAATGGAATGGACTGACTAATGATAATATGATTGATGTTTTCAACATACCCTTCTCTATTGTAAGGAATAGTATTAGAGAAAAAGGTGTAAAAGTAGACCCAGAAATAAGTGTCTTTGTTCATTGTTGTATATGTGCTTGGAAAACATGTGATACGCTTTTTGAGACAGCTTGCTTTTGTATTTTGTGGATTTAATGCGTCCATAAAAAAAGCTTCTCAGCATGATCTCTGTTTTTTTCCCAAAGGTTTTACATAGAACCTCATACCTTGACAGATAAAAGTTAACCTAGAGTAAGTTACTTATTCCTAAAATACATTTTCTTTCCCCCCCTCACAGAAAAGGAGCCAGTCGGTACCTGACTGTAAGGAAGAAGGATGTATCAGAACTGACACACGCAGTCATGACTTGTGACCTGGCTCTCCATACCAAACACACCATTCGGAGTCTAATTCAGAGCTTTTCTGTCACAAACAAGGAACGCACAGAGCTCCTGCCAAGGACAGAGCGAGGAAATGCCTGTGCTGTTGAATCTGGTATGTTCGGTGTGTCTTCTGATTTGGACTTGTCCGTCACACTTGAAAGAACAACCTACAACCTAAGGACAAAACAAACCCCCTTCTGTTCTGCCCCCTTGCCTGTCCTAACAGACACCTTTAAACAAACACATGAATTTTCTGTACTTTAGAGGTCTTTTGTAACTGGCGTTGGGGGGAACTTGGGCAGTCATATCACGCACATTGCAATGTCTACCTTGTGCTGAGTTAATTTAGAGCCTTTGAGCCAGTTCCAGCCAAATCTTTTTGGAAGCACATTTGTGAAATGTGGCTTCATACAAGTGCCGTGAGGTGGAATTGAAGAGTCAGGGTGTTACCAGGGATGCCATAAGAACACCCTTATGAAAAAATGAGGTTGTCTGTTCTGCTTCTAGAAAGTCAGGTACTTGATAAATCAAGTTTAGTTTTTGTTTCTTCGTCTCTACAAAACAGATTTGGTCCTTAAATTAAGAGACTACTGTCCAGACTTCTTGATTTCTGGATTATGAAGGAGTTCACAGGAAGACAAACTTGTGATAAAATGTTGGGGTTCTTTTTAAAAGTAGCACTTTAATCTGGATTGTTGCTTTAGCAGCTGTGAGGGGAAGAGTTGCACTGTGTTTCTGTGGGCAGAGGTGAGTGTAGTGAGAAGAAAAGGCTTGTTGCAGTATGCCTTGTTTAATTGCATATTTCTGATATATGGTGTCTGTTCTTTAAGTGCTTCCTTTGCTATTTTTTCAATTGTTTCAGTTGTTTAATAGGATTATTTAATGAACAGAGGGAAACTATAATAAAAGTACTGAAACACAATGTCTTAGGAATGTTAAGGGATGGGCTAATGAACAATCTAGTATTTATCTTTCTCTGCTTCTCAAGAATGTATTTTTAGTTCTCCTAATCTCTTAATCTGTGTTTGTCTTGGTCCAACAGAGCATGTAATTTAGTATATGAGTCTGTTAATCACATTAAATATGTATAATTGAGTTTACAGCAAGCTTTTCATTCTTCCGGAAAATGATTATCAAGGAATTACAGAGTAGCACTTGCAATGCTGGGTTTGAAGTAGCTCCCTTAGAAGATGTGCATGGTTTTTGGCTACTTATGCACCACTTTCTAGCACATCACACTGCTGTGTGGGTCCAGGACTCCTGATACAGCATGCTTGACTTGGTATGATTTCAGGCAAATGTGTGGAATAGCTTAAAGATTTAACTCTGTAAGTGTGTATTTCTAGGGAAAAGTGCAGATGTGACATGTGGACGGAGATGCACCGGCCACCAAAATACACCAGGCTGTTTCTCTTTTTGCTCTTGGTAGGCTTGTTTGATTGGAGCAATGCTCTGGAAGAGTCTGATTTTGTTCAAAATACCTATGAAGGTGATAACTGTTTTGAAAAATATCTGTTTCAAGCACTGTAACAGGACGTGTTACTATAAATATGATTTCTAAATGTGTGGTGGGTTTGTCACTTTACGGGGCAAAGGGGTGCATAAAAAGTCAGGAATGTTAGTTTTTAAGTACAATTTTTGAGCAGTGTTTTAGTGACCTTCCTCTGTATCTGTGTCAGTAAACTCTTCACTTCTCTTCACAGAAAACAAAGAAGTGAACAAGACAAGTGGTCGACTTAATGACGGTATCCCCCAGGTCCCAGTGAACAGAGGGGAATCAGAGTTTGATTCCTTCAGGCAATCACTACCAGTTCTTGAAAAACGGGAAGAAATTGTCCAAATGATAAAGGACAATAAAATTGTTTTGGTTGTAGGAGAGACGGGATCAGGAAAAACTACTCAAGTATGTTTCTTTAGTGAAATAAAAAAGATAACACTATTTATACTAAACTAATGCCAATTTTATAACATCTGTGGTAAGGGATATTTTAATGCTATTTTCAGGCTTTACTTTTCCTGTATGATTGAAAATCTTGTGTTCCAATTCACTTTCTTGCTTTTGAAATATCAAGCCAGCGGATAGGTACTAAAAGAGTAAATGTTTCCCCATAATTTCCAGATAGATACAATTTTGCATTAAAATAATGCAAAATACTGAAGGGAAAGTAGCTGTAATGTTTGTATAGCCCTGTTTCTTCGAAGGCTAGTTCTGTCCTTCGTACCTTGAGTAATACATTTTTTGAGTTAAAATGAGAGATTATCTACAGGACTTTTAAAATATATATTTCTTTGAAGCAGGAGAGAGACACTGCAACTTTTTATTTTAAAAAACAGCCTAAACAGGTTATACTTCAAAATTTATTTTCTGCCCATTTAGGTATGTTTGCAATGATAATCCTATTGAAAAGTCTTTTGCAACATGTGATACTGAGATGCACTTAAATTGTTTCCCTGTGCTAGGAAAGCTGTGACTTTCTCCAGAAGTAAATTTGAACCACTTTTTTACAGATCCCTCAGTTTATCCTTGATGATTGCTACAAGAATAGAGCTCCCTGTCGTGTGTTGTGCACTCAGCCGAGACGTTTGGCAGCTGTTGCCGTGGCTGAAAGAGTGGCAGCAGAAAGAAGAGAGAAGATTGGCCAGACAATTGGTTACCAGATCCGGTTAGAAAGCAGGTACTAGTGGTATTTCTAAGTGTCAGTTGATGTTGTGTTGGTATCGTGAATCTTGTGCGCTTTGAAAGTGCAGTATGTTTGGGATGCAACCCCATAAATTACAGATGAGATACGTTATTGTAGGTAAGGAGTACTTAAGAGTGAAAAGGATGGCTTTCTTCCTGTGTTTTGCAGGTTCATGTAGTAGGTTGTCTTACAGAACGGAATCATTTTAAGTGCTTTCTATTGATTTCTTCTATGGAATGTGTACATGTAAATCCTTGTCTGATTTTCAGATCAAGTCTACACTTTTCTCCCTTTTTTTTCCCTCTCTACTTTTAATATATGTGGATCCAGAAGTTTTGCAAGCTTTGTAGGTAGGTGGGAAGAGCAGCATGCAAATGTTACGTAGTGTGAGTTGATAGGGGTCATAAAAGGGAAAACAACAAAACTGGAAAGTGACAGATGAAGCTGAGCATTATTTACCAGTCTAGTTTGGTTTAAATTTACTCTGCTTCAGCTTTTGTGTTTATAACATGAAGAGATGTAAAAGTAGAGATTTTGGTCATGATTAATTTGTCTGTAAAGCAGAGCATGAATGGATTTGGTGGGATTTTTACATCTTTGCACTGTGTAGCCAGTGACATTTTGGGGAAGGGGCGGCGGTTGGGATATGAGAGACCAGAAGGTGGCAAAAGGTTGTGTTGCTTGAGTGAACGAAGATAACACATAGCTGATGAAAACGAATGTGCTTGAACTACAAAGCCACAATGAGAATTCAGATCTGCGTATGAAAGTTCACAAGGAATTAGAAGAGCTAGTGAAGATGAATCACAAATAAGCTGGATGATTAATGTGTGGGAGTATTGTGCTGGCAGAAGAAGAGTGTAGTCAGATCAAAATGGAAGAATTCCTGGAAGCAGTGCAGAAAATCCAACTTGAGAAGAATGAATACATGTACTACAGAGAAATAGTAAAAGGGGGAGGTGACAATATTTTGAGTTGTGGACAAAAAAGATCTGGAGTAGAGGTGTTTATAGTAACAGAGAAGTCTTAATTTTTGAAGTTTTCTTAACCGTCTTCCAGAGAAGAGCTGTAGAGTACAGCACAAAGGAACTTTTCAGTTCCTTTAGGATGGCAGTAGCAGAGGAAGTAGTGACAATTGCAGTTTTTATTGGGGCAGCTAACTCTGCCCCAGGTATAGAATAGTAGCATTTCAGTATTTTTACCTCCTGAGAAAACAGAGGATCAGCTGATTACTTTGTGATTTAGTCAGCTGTAGTGTCTTTGGATTTGCAAGGCAAGGCTTTGGGATCTGTGGGATGGCTTCTGTGAGGAGATGGCAGAAGCCTCCGTCATGTCTGACAGAGCCGGTGCCAGCCAAGGCAGGCCCGCCTGTGGCCAAGGCTGAGCCCATCTGTGATGGTGGCAGTGCCTCTGGACAGTGGGAAATGGGGGAGAGAAACCTGCAAACAGAGGCAGCAATCCAAGGAGAGCAGTGAGAGCACGTGAAAAGCAGCCGTGCAGACAGGAAGGTCAGTGCAGGAGGGGAGGAGGTGCTCCAGGTGCCAGAGGAGCCCATGGTGCAGCCCATGGTGAGGCAGCTGTGCCCCTGCAGCCTGCAGATGTCCATGGTGCAGCAGGGATCCCCCTGTGCAGGACTCCATGTTGGAGCAGGTGGATGCTTGAAGGAGGCTGTGGTCCTCTGGGAAGCCCGTGCTGAAATAGGCTCCTGGCAGAACCTGTGGCCCCGTGAAGGGAGCCCACACAGAAGCAGGTTTGCTGTCAGGATTGTTACCCTGTGGTGGTGCCACGCTGGAGCAGTTAATGAAGGGCTGCAGCCCATGGCAAGGGCTCATACTGGAGAAGCTTATGGAGGACTGTCGCCCATGGGAGAAACCCATGTCTCTCCTTGTCCTTCTCTTGACCTTGTGAGTCTTTAATTGTATTTCCTCTCCCCTGCCCATAGAGAGGACGAATACACCTGGCATCCAGCCAGGCTCATCCCACCACAGGTAGGCAAATACAAAGGCTGTATCCAAGCATACGCTGAGGAATTGGAACCTGTTTTTCCACATGGAATTTTCTAGTAAATTGAATGACATGGAGAGTTTCTCGTAGTTCTGTTTAACTTTCTTACTTACTAAAATTTGAATCTAAGTTTTTCAATTAATTCATTGTCCAAAGGTTTGGAGCGCGAGCACTAAGAATTGTTCGGAAATATCTGGGAAAAGGCATAGTTTAAAAACAAGTGGTGTGCATGAGTCTTTTGGGGAGAGAACTGTAATTCCTCTTCTGGTGAGCAGCTGCTTTAATTTTTGAGGCATGGAAAGCTAGCAGCCTTTAAATGGTGCAAAGCCCTGAGTTGTCTCTGTGATCTGTCCCACAGGGTTTCTCCGAAGACCCTGGTAACATTCTGCACTAATGACATGCTCCTTCGCACGCTGATGGCAGGAGACAGCACCCTCTCCACTGTGACACACGTTATTGTGGTGAGCATCCCGTGGTCTTTCACGTGGGGTGGAGCAACTGCTTTGGAAAATGAGGCCCTCGTTTGTTTTACTTAAATTTGCTGAGCATTTTAGGCATTTTTGTTTGGTAGAATCTGGATCAGCTGTAAAGGCTCTCTGAGTCCTTAGTGTAGCATGCATGTTTGGTGGATTTTGGTGCTTTTCTGTGTGTTTGTGTTTTTCCCTGTAAAATTATTTTATGTTCATGCCAATAATTAGCTGTGAAATCAGGAGGAGTTGAGGAGAAGTGTAAATTCTTCTGAACTTGCTCTGTCAGCAGAAGAGCCTTAGGGAGGTTTATATTGATGTAGTTCAGTGTGATCGTGTCAGAATTTCTGTTACTGTGTATTTGTTTTAGCAATACCAAGTTTTCAGTCCGTTTGTTTTCCCAGTGTTTTCAAGATAATGTGCAGTCTAATTGCTAGCAAATTATTCAGGTGTGTTCATTTATGATTATCTTAATATTCCTTCATAAGTAGGGGGAACTTCGTAAGTAAGGGGAACTTCGTAAGTAAAGGGAACTTCATAAGTAAGGGGAGCTAGAATGTTTATGGCAAGATTTAAGTACTGAAGACAAAAAGCCATGGTAAGTTTAGGTGCCTACCTGTTTATCAAAGTTAAAAAAGCATGAGAATGATCTATACATCCTTGATGTCAGCCTGCAAACCTTGTATTTGAGTCCTTGTTTCATTCATTCATAATACAAAACAAAACAGAAGAATGAGAAAGATGATTAATCAGTTATGAGCCTTAATTGATAGGCTTTGTGTATGGCTTGTCTAAGCAATCTGTCTTTTTTCTGATTATGTGGTGTCATCCATTTCTTTAAATGCTCATCAGTTGTAAAGTGAGACTTTATTAAAGTAAGATTTGTAGGATTTGTGCTTTGTGGCCTTTTCTTGAAATTTGGCTTCAGATATAAAATTGGAGAGGTTTCAGACATTCACGCTGGCCTCTGAAATGAAGGTGTGTACAGCTTCTGCATTGCAGTGCACTTAGCTCTGAGAAAAACTTTTTGAAGTATTATTTTGCTTATGGATAGTTTTAAAAAAACCCTCTTACTTAAACTATATTTACACATTTTAAGGCCTCTGTAATGTGTCACAAAATCATATATTTTGTTTTTCTCAAAAAGGTTTGTCAGAAGTTGTGATTTTGAATCTATGATGTTTGTTTATCTCTTTTTTCCTTTTGTTACAGGATGAAGTACATGAGAGGGATAGGTTCAGCGACTTCTTGCTAATAAAACTCAGAGATGTGCTGCAAAACCAGAATAATTTAAAACTAATTATTTCTAGTGCTGCTCTAGATGCAAATCTCTTTATTAGGTATTTTGGAAGCTGCCCAGTAATACACAGTAAGCATTTATCTTAACTCTTAAATCTGAGTATACCTGCCCTGTGACTCACAGATCTTAATAAATTGTAGCAAACTACTCTGAGTACAGGC
>JAVTVJ010011041.1:0-110238 GCA_034509425.1 Eopsaltria australis | reverse complement strand
ACACAGAGAGAATACAACAGCTGGAGATAAGAGTACAAAATCAGAGTACAGTGAATGGAGGTACACTGCCATGCAGTTCACCTGAGATGCTCTTGCTTGCCCATAGCATTCCAGCAACACAGAAACAACACAGAAACATGGAATCTCTCCTGTTCTGAGCCCCTGTTTCCCAGACAATCCTGCCCAAGCCCTCAGAAGCTCAGATGGCATCCCTGACCTCCCGACTGATGGCTGCCATCTCATCTTCACACAGGTAGGTCTTGCTGATGACCTCGCTCAGAGTGCCTCCGTCCATGTACTCCATAACCAGCCAGAGCTGCTTACCCACAAGGTAGCTGAAAGGAGGAAACCAGGACATGGAGATGAACATGCATGGCTACGTTGCTGTTTGGAAAAGGCAATGGTTGATTCTTGTTTCCAGGTCCCTTTGAAACGAGGACAGAATAAAAGGAATAGACATTCCCTCTAGGCTGTGCAGTGTTTGCAGTCTGTGCAGTCTGAAGAAGAAAGGAGAAAGTGTGAAAAAGGAGATGTCTTAGATGGCCAGTAAGTGAAAACTTCAGTTTACTAACAGCCCAGATAAAAAACTTGTCATGCCTGGTATTTCTGGAAAAAAGCACCTGGTCTTCCTGGCCTGCACAGCAATGGAATAGCAGGGCAGCAATCCAAGGGAAATTCTCGCTAGGGTGGTTTATCAGTACTTAAAAGGTGCTCAAAACATCTTGAAAAAATCAAGCCCCAAAACAATGTGAAGGCAGTGAACTTACAGGGTACTGATTTAGTAAGATAGGGCTGATCCAGGTTTTTTAACAATTTTCAAACTATGTGTGCCAGCTAAGACTCATGCAGACAAAAGGCACTCTCCCCCCCATTGGAGATGAGTAGAGAAATAATAATTAACAAATAATGAACAGCTCTGTAGCTCTGTTTTCTGACAGTGACCAAAACGGGTTTTTACCTTGCATGTCTGCATTATGTAAACAAGCACTGATGGGATAAAACAACAACCACTCACCTATCTAAATAGTTCACAATGTTGGGTTTCTTACTCATTTTCATGACCATGAGTTCATGAACTGTTACTTCCTTCCCGATCAGTCCTTGAAGACTTATTTTCTTTATGGCCACCTACAGTGACATTGAAAATCAGTAACTAGAGAAGTTGGTGGCACGAGATCACAACGCACATGGAGCAAGTGATTTTGGAATGACACAGCCGAGCTGTGCCTAAGCGCCTTGTGTTTAGACAGCGGAGTAATTAGGAACTGACATTGCAACAGCCCATTCCTCTGCTGCCTTGGGGGCCAGCTACAGGACACGTGGCTACTGATGTTTGGCCTTGTCCACCGGGTAACAATGGTGTCTCAACTGTCACCCACAAAGCTCTGACCACATTCTCTGATGCTCTGTCTGGGCTTCAAAAGGAGTAATCCATGCCTTGGTACTCTGTGGATACATCCTGGGCTATAAGCAGGGCTTAGGGCTTTTAGGGATGCCTTGCAGATCTCTCCCTACATGCAGTTCCCATGTGCAGCACTGCAGGTGGCTAAGGAACTACCAGTAACATCTAGATGTATTTGCTGGCAGCCAGAAATGAGAATTCAGGATTCTGAAGCTGCAGCTCCAAGGAGCAGTGAGATGCCCTAAGGCACCACCTTTGTTTCAGCAATTGAGAGCGAGTGAGTGCGTCCTTCTCGGAAAGGAACCACTGCCCTTGCCTGTGGCCGTCCGCCTGCCTCCTCGGTGGAGTGGAGGTGGCTACTAGCAAAGGCAGAGGCGACTTGGGTCCTCAGACGCCAGCCTTGTTCCCAGTCGCTGAGCGAATCTTGCCCTTGCTCCCTGCTAGCTGCTTGGTAGGCGAACTCTCCCACACCTCAGGGGGATCTTCCAACCCCGGGAATGAAGAGACACAGACACGAGGTTCTGCACTCTGTGACACCGGGGGTCAGAGGACCTCGATTCCCCTGTGACACAATCTTTTATTGTTCCCCCGGTGACCAATCACCGGGCAGCAGCGGGGAGGAACCGGGGAGGAGCAGGGGACAGGGAGCTAACCAGGGATAGAAGGGGGATGAGAGGGGGTTACAGACAGGGGAATGATACAATGAACAACCGAGTAACTGAGAACTCTCTAGAAAACTGGGGGTGACTGACTTAGATGGGCAGGTGGCGCTCCCCAATGAGCCCTGGGGGTGTTCACCTGTCTCGAGCCCAGCCTCTTCTGGGCTAAACTATTGTTTGCTCCACCTCAGGGGAGCACTCCTGCTCCCCCCAGGGCTTTCTCATTGGAAATTCTTCTTCTGGGGTAACCTGCACCACCACCACATCTCCCCCATTTTTATTACTTAAAGACAGTAAATGGTTAACTAGAGAAACGACAAAACACTTAAAACAACTTAAAAGGCAAAGTCCGATAAGAATGACCAACAAAATTAAAAGCAAAGTCCGTAGGGCTTGAGAAATCCAGCCAGAGATCCCCCAGTCCTTGCCTTCTGTTTTGAGTTGGTGAATCTGGTCCCGCATCTCCTGGATTGTGGACTTGATGGATTGGGCGTGAGATGAAAGGTTGAAGCAACACAGTCCTTCAAACTCTTCGCACCCGTGGCCGTGGAGCAGCAGCAGATAGTCAATTGCAGCCCGGTTTTGGAGCGTCGCCTGCCTGGTCATCTCCTCGTCTGAGAGGAGTTCTGAGAGCGCCTGAGATGTTAAATTGGCTTGCTTTCCATGCCAACACTCTAGGTGGGAAAGCTCAGCTGGGGCCTTGGCTGCCGCCACCCACGGCAGAAATATCGAGGCCGCGACCCTTTTGGAGAACGACCAGGAGACCACATTATTATCACAATTTGAGTCCAAATCTAGGGTGGATCGTTTTTGGTGGGTCATATTGGTGTGGTCTCTCCAGGATAACAGCTGGTTCACTCCTGGTGTCAGCAGGGAAAGCTTGCCGAGCGTGCACGGCCCTCCCCTGAGACGGGACGGGATTCCTGCCCACACACGATCTCCACATATTAAGAAAATCCCCTTCGGGAGTTTCTTGGGGGATTTGGTGGATGCTGACCATGTAAAATTAGCAAATTTGCACCAGGCTCTTTCACTGTAGAGTTTCCAATTTTTAGGGGTGACATCGAAGGCTTTCTTTGCTACCGGAGGAATGGTCAATGTATCAACTTTATCTGCCTTCACTGCCATTATGGCCCCCCTTCATCCTGGGTTGGTTTCCCGCGGCACATCCCTGTACCTTTGCCAGCTCTTTCTCTTATCCCAAAGGGAGCTATAAAGAATTTGCCTCCGGTGTCTGGCGGCACTAGGGTCTGCGTAAGAGGTACAGAACGCGGGTTGTGTGAACCCCAACAGGTCCAATTCTTGGGGTTCGGTGTCCATGGGTGGCAGGGCCTGCATCCACTGATCCCAACTGTGGGATTGGTTGGTCCCTGAGAGAAAAGCGTGGTACTCTGGCCATGTCTCAGGAATCCCTACCAGGCAGGTGCTCATCGGGCCGTTCACTGAGTCGACGTGAAGGCAGAAGTCACTCTGGCCGATGGATTTTGCCAGAGTGATCCACACATTTTCTCGGGGCTGCTGCACCAGCCACGGGGCGGACGCCGGGATCCCCAGGAGAAGCAGGACTGAGGCGAAAAACCAGACTGGCTCCATCTTCTTTGGGGATCTCTGGTGGAAAACTGAGAAGAGGATATTTGAGAATACGAAATGTTACTCTTTTGTGATTGGTTCTCTCCGGACAATAAAATGCTGGGTCATTCCCAAATATAGGGTTTAAAGGATTTTGTGGTGGCTTTTTAAAACAAGGTATTAAGGAGTCAGCAGAAGTCTCAGCACCCTCAGCTGCTTTATAAAGGCAAACTGTACAAGATTTTGCAGGGAGTAAAGCAACCCAAGCAACAGAAGAGAACTCAAACTACCATACCCTCCCCCTCTCTCCCCCCTTTTCTTTTAAACGAGTAGGAAATAGGGATAGGTACACACAGAAGGTAAGTCAGAGGAGTAGGTTGGGGAAGGGAAACAGGGGGTGTACAGTCCATGGGATTCTCTCTCCAGCATCTCTGGTGTTTTCTTCTTTTTCTTCTTCTTCTTGAGGAGGTGCCGGAGAGTCGTCAAAGACGGGTAAGTATTTCTTCTTTCTTTTCTTCCAGGCTTCCATGGCCTGGAAACCTTCTTCTTGTGGAGACTGGGGTGGAACTGTCTCTGCAAAACAAGCTCGCTTTCTCTGCCTAGGCCCCCGGTAGGGTCGGACATACCTAGCTGGGATCCATTTCGGCCCCTCTGGGGTGGACACACATGCGTAACCTCTGCCCCAGACGATCAATGGGAGGGGCCCCTCAACCTTGTGGGTCTCAGGGTCCCTCACC
Source organism: Eopsaltria australis (assembly GCA_034509425.1). Lineage (NCBI taxonomy): Eukaryota > Metazoa > Chordata > Aves > Passeriformes > Petroicidae > Eopsaltria > Eopsaltria australis. The sequence goes on along the minus strand of JAVTVJ010011041.1, from coordinate 105,871 downwards.
AGCACCGGCGGATGTTCTCTTAATTTAGAATTGGCCGAATTCGTAAAGTGCCGGAATACAGGGGGGACGGGCTCTTCTGGTGTACAATTTAAAAAGTTAATCGTGAAGAGCGCCTTGCAGAGTCGCTCAATGGGCGATTTCTTCTCTGCACCTCCCTGCTGCTGGTAGAGGACTCTCTTGAGTGTACCGTGAGTCCTCTCCACGATGGCCTGTCCCGTAGGTGAGTGAGGGATGCCGGTGACGTGGGCAATCCCCCACTCCTGGAGGAAACCACGGAGGTAGGCAGAGGTATACGCTGGGCCATTGTCCGTTTTAATTTTCTTGGGGATACCTAGGACAGAGAAGGCCATTAGTAAATGTTTACGTACATCCTTGGCTTTTTCACCCGTGTGTGCGGAGGCAAAAACTGCATGGCTGAAGGTATCTACTGATACATGGACATACTTCAGCCATCCAAATTCTTGTATGTGAGTCACATCCATTTGCCAGACCTCATTGGCTACTAGCCCTCGGGGGTTTACCCCTGGATGGAGAGAGGTCAGTTGGTAGGTCTGGCAGCTGGGACATGTCGCCACAATTGCCCGAGCCTGCTCTAGAGGTAGGTGGAACATCCTCCCGAGGGCTGGGGCGTTTTGATGATAAAACTGGTGGGACATCTTGGCTTGCGCGAAGGTGTCAGGGATGTTAGCTGACTGCACCTGCGCAGCCATTGCTAAGGCGTCCGCCCTGCGGTTCCCCTCACTGATGTACCCGGGGAGGTCTTGATGCGATCTCACATGCATCACGTGAAATGGGTGCTTTCAGTGGGACAACAGGAACACTAGCTGCGAGAGCAGCCTGAACAAATTTGGGTTGGAGACCTCCTTAAGTAAGCTGTATTCCGCTCCGATAGTGACCCCAGCAACATAAGCCGAATCAGTGACTAAATTGAGAGGTTCCTGGAACCTCTCAAAGACTCTGACGACAGCTGCTAGTTCTGCAATTTGTGGGGATCCCTCCACCACATGGACCTCAGATTCCCACTTCTGGGTCTGAGGATCCTTCCAAGTCATGACTGACTTGTGAGAGGATCCCGAGCCGTCGGTGAAAACCGTCAGAGCTCCCTTTACAGGCTTTTTTGACTGCATAAACTTTGGAGCCAAATTAAAATTTGTGTTAAACAGATGGTGTTTTAATTTCTCGCCGGTAATTTTGCCTGGGAAACTGTCAAGAGAGAACTGGAGGCTCTCATTGGACTGGATTAACTTCTTCAAGTCCTCATCTTTCCAAGGAACATGTATGCATGAAAAATCGCATCCCGCAAGGGTACGGAGCCTGATCCTCGCTCTGGTGATCAGCGAGGCCGCCAGCTCTTGTGGCATGGTGATAGTCTTGGACGGACTATGAGGGAGGAACACCCACTCTATGATTAAGAGGGGGTCCTTCAACCTCCCGTCCCATTGAAATATCAATGCATGGTATTGTGCGACCTGCCCCAGGATGGTAAGCTGAAAGGGTAGGTCCAGGGCCACTCTATGGGCATGCCGGGAGGCTAAGGCTTTGCGCACCTTACCTATGGAAGCCCTGGCATCTGTGGTGAGCTGCTTCGGAGAGTCCAGTCCCTCGCCGCCCTTCAGAAGGTCGAACAAGGGGGCGAGGTCCGCCGTCGTCAGCCCCAGCAGAGGACGAACCCAGTTGATGCTGCCGCAGAGCTGGTGGAGTTCTCTCAGTGTCCTGGGCTCGTCCACGATTTCAAGCTGCTGGGGTGCTATGGTCCGCTCTCCGATGTGGATGCAGAGGTACTTCCACGGTAGGGTGCATTGTACCTTGTTTGGATGGATGATCATTCCGGCACGCTCGATGGCACTGATGGTGGCTTTCAATGTCAGGTCCAAAAGATGCTCCGAGGGAGCACATACAAGGACGTCGTCCATGTAATGGAAAATTATGGATTTCGTGAAGGCTTTCCTCACTGGTGACAGTACTCGGGCTATGTACCACTGGCAGATTACAGGGGAATTTTTCATTCCCTGCGGTAAAACCCGCCAATGGTACCTTTCCTGGGGCGCTTGCCTGTTTACTGATGGAACTGAGAAGGCAAAGCGCGGCGCATCATCCGGGTGCAACGGGATCGAAAAGAAGCAGTCCTTGATGTCGATGACTGCAAGTGGCCACGCTCGGGGGAGCATTGCCGGGGATGGTAATCCCGGCTGAAGGGGCCCCATGTTGACAATTACTTCATTGATCTTGCGTAGGTCATGGAGGAGCCTCCACCCGCCTCCGCCAGCCTTGCGGATGACAGAGACAGGGGAGTTCCAAGGGCTGTCTGATGGAACGACATTACCCTTGGAAAGTTGCTCCTCCACGAGGGACCGTAGGGCTCTTAACTTATCTTTGGTAAGGGGCCACTGCTCCACCCACACCAGCTTGTTGGTCTTCCAAGTAAGAGGTGGAACAGAGCCATGGGTGGCGTGCCCAGCAGCGGCCCCGGCTAGAAATCCCCTGGTGTATCTGGGATTTCTAGCCTGGTCCCCCATTGCGACAACAGATCCCTGCCCCAGAGGTTGAAGCCAGAGGCCACTACGTACAGTCTTACCGTGGCTACATGACCGTCCGGCCCCTCCACCAGGATGTTACTGGTGGACTTCTGGGGCATAACAGCTCCCCCAAGGCCACTGATGTTCTCGGTAGAGGGCCGGAGCCCCCACCCGGGTGGCCACTCTGCTGCTGAAATGATTGTCACATCTGATCCTGTGTCCATCATGCCCCGGATGTGTGCTGCTGCCTTGCCGTTTTTGAGGCGGCACGACAGGGTGGGCTTGTCAATTCCCAGGAGTTCTGAATACATTGCCTGTGGTGTCATTTTTGGTCTCGGGAGATCTTCAGGAATTACAATCGCGTGTGCCAGCCATTGGCCCCTGGGCATAAACCAGGGAGCTGAGTGGCAAGCCGCGGTAATTTTAAAAGTCTGACCAGGAACTGCAGCTACAATTTGTGGGAGAACAAAGAGCCCGGGAGGGCCCCTGGTGGAATCTTCTATAACCAAAAGCTCAGTTCTTTCATAAATGTCTCCACAAAGGAACACGTTATAGCCGCAGAAGTCTGTATGTGTGACATGTTGAGGGTGGGCACTTACCAGGTGAAACCTGGTCCTGTCCTTGGTCACTGGAGCATCTCCCTCTCCTGCTGATGGTGTGGCGGGTAGTCTCACCGGAGCGGTGATGGTGGTCCCGGTGTTGTCAGCATTTAATTTGGTGTCACAGCACGGTGCTGTACCGTGCTCTTCTGCCCGTTTCCCTGGTGCTGGCGGCAACGCGGGCAGAACACTGCTCCGGGACCTGCGGGAGACTTAGAACAAGAGGTGTTATTTCTCTGGGGCTTTGGACAAAAGCGTGCGATGTGCCCACCCTGTCCACAGTTATAACACTTGTTATGTCCAGTTTGGTTGTTGTCAATTCCAGGGGTGGCAGCCCCCGCTGCTACCACATACCTCCTTTGCTGTTGGGGTCCACGGCCTGGAGGAGGGGTTGCTACTGATGGCTCGGGGGTGATCTCGGCGCACGCTTCCAACATTGCCTCTAAGGTGGGCCAAGGCAATTTAGGGAGGGTTTTTAGGACTGCCTTGCAGGCAGCGTTGGCATTGGTGTATATCACTGACCGGAGGAGCTTTGCTTGGTTTGAGGGGTCTTCCTCCTGTTTCTTGAGGGCCATCCTCACTCGGCCCACAAACTTAACAAAGCTCTCCTCCGGCTGTTGCCTGATGGTGGCATACCCATCTGAGGGCACCTCTGCAGATGGTAATGTCAGGAGGGCCCTGAGCGCTGCCTACTGTATGTCTCTAGTAGCCCTTGTTGGGAGCTGTGCAGCCTGCTCCTCACCCTTGCTAAAGTCCCCCTCACCTGCTAGGTGGTCCATGGTCAGGTCATCGACCTCATCCTCCCCATCATATTCTCCCAGGAGGTCCTCTAGCAGGCGTTTCCAAGCCCTTTCCCATAGCATGTAATTTTCAGGAGCCAGGATCCCTTCCATGATTGACTTAAGGTCCTCCGGGATTAAGAGGTTGGACCTAAAGGTTGCCCTGAGCATGCCCTGGCTGTAAGATGATTCCAGCCCGTGGTCGCTGATCATCTTACATAGGTCTCGCAGCTGGGAAAATGGGAAACGCTCCCACCCGGGATTCCGCCCACGCCTACCCAGGGAGACCGGTAGGGCTACCAGGCCTTGTCCCCCCTCCTGGGCCGTGCCCCGTAGGCCCCCGGGTTCTAGGTGATCTGAACCCGGGCAGGCCTGGGCCCAGTCCCAGGCCTCGGCACCAGCCTCGGCCTGTGGGCCTCCGGGTTCTAGGCTCTGGGGCCCGGGGTGCCGGCAGGCCTCGTCCTCCCCCCTCCCAAGTTCTAAGCTCCAGGGCCCAGAGTGCTGGTAGGCCCCGGCCTCCTCCCTTCCGTGTTCTAGGTGCCGAGGACCGGAAGGGGGGGCATGGGTACTGGAGCCGGAGAGGGCGGCGCGCGAGGGGACGGGTGCCGCGCGGGGCCGGCAGGAGGTCCCGAGGGGATGGGAGGGGCCCGACGCGATACCATGCCCCAACGCAACGTCGGTGGCGGGACGGCCCCGGGGGCAGAGGACTCCGTGGGCAGGCTCAGGGGAGGAGTCCAGGGAAGGGGGGGAATCCCGCGCAAAGTGGCTCTTGGCGCCAAAACGGGGGGTGGAAGGCGGGCTGGCTGCAAGGCCAGCACCGTTTTGTTTTTCGCGGCGGCCATCTTCTCTAATAGAAGTATGATAAGGGGGGGGGGGGGTAACGGGCGCAACCGGGAACTCGGGCATAGATAAAAGATCTAAGGGAAGGTCCGGTGCGGAGGGGCCCTCTCCCCACCGCTCAGGGAGCGCCGGAGATTGCGGGGGATCGAGGGCAAACGACACCCGATGCAATTCTCTTCAGGGAAGAGGGGTGCGGAGAGTGGGGTGGTAGGGAAGGTGGGGTAGGAGGAACTGGGGTCTCAACTTTCCCCTTAGTAATTACCCTCAAAGAATCGCAAATTAAAATCAAAACCGAATAAAAACAAGTCACCCGAGCATCTCCCTGTCTAATTTTCCTAGTTAAAGAATCCCCAACTTTATCCCAAAAACCCAGATCTTGAACTGAGTCTGAAGAAACCGAGGGGAACTGAATAAAAACCCATCTAACGAATTCCCTTAAAAGAGGCTTCGAAAAACGCTTCCCCTCTGCGGTTAAAACTCCCTTAATTTGGGAGTAAAACCCCTTTTGCTGCCTGGAAAGCTGGGCACCCATAACGGCAGCAACTCCTAGCCGAGGTAAAACGGACAACGTAAAAAACTAAAACTAACGCGGTGGGGTCATGGGAAAATCTTAAACTCACTTTTCGGACGCTGCACAGCGATTTTACTACGCGTGCCAGGTCCCGGATTCCTGGCACCTCTCCCGTCCCTGACCGCCGGTCACAGTCCTCTGGCTAGGGCAGTGTGGTGACCAAGGCTCCCTCCTCACTCCGTCGGGAGAGAGGTTGCTCGATCTCCCCCCCCGAAGAGTCCACTAGAACGCGGAGCTCATCAGGAAGGGCGGCTGACACTGCAACGGCGCGCTCCTGGCGAAGTTCGCTCCGATGAGGCAAGCGGTCAAGCTGACCAAATGCCGCACGTTGGGCGCCAGCTGTGGGCGTCCGCCTGCCTCCTCAGTGGAGTGGAGGTGGCTACTAGCAAAGGCAGAGGCGACTTGGGTCCTCGGAGGCCAGCCTTGTTCCCAGTCGCTGAGCGAATCTTGCCCTTGCTCCCTGCTAGCTGCTTGGTAGGCGAACTCTCCCACACCTCAGGGGGTTCCTCCAACCCAGGAATGAAGAGACACAGACACGAGGTTCTGCACTCTGTGACACCGGGGGTCGGAGGACCTCGATTCCCCTGTGACACAATCTTTTATTGTTTCCCCAGTGACCAATCAACGGGCAGCAGGGGGGAGGAACTGGGGAGGAACAGGGGACAGGGAGCTAACCAGGGATAGAAGGGGGATGAGAGAGGGTTACAGACAGGGGAATGATACAATGAACAACCGAGTAACTGAGAACTCTCTAGAAAACTGGGGGTGACTGACTGAGATGGGCAGGTGGCACTCCCCAATGAGCCCTGGGGGTGTTCACCTGTCTCGAGCCCAGCCTCTTCTGGGCTAAACTATTGTTTGCTCCACCTCAGGGGAGCACTCCTGCTCCCCCCAGGGCTTTCTCATTGGAAATTCTTCTTCTGGGGTAACCTGCACCACCTCCACACTTGCCTTCCTTCTGGCAGCTGAGAAGGACAAAGACTGTCCCAAATGCATTTTGCAGGCTGGCACCAGCCTGTGCTTCTTGTGCCTTTGCAGCACAGCTCTACCGGTGACCCAAAGCTCCAGCCACAGCTCACACCACAGGGCAAAGCCCTCGAGAGATGCAGAATCTGCGGGGGCTGTTGACATTTACCTCTCCTCCTGTGGCATTGTTGAGCACTCTACAAACCTCTCCAAAAGCCCTAGAAACAAAACAGCAGCAGAGAAAGGAGAAACTGTTTAGATCTTGGAGTGAAAGCCAGCCCAGGCAGGAGATGTCTGCTGTAAGTGCCTTGAGCCTGCAGGATCTTGACAGCATGGATATGTCTTTGGCAGTGCCTTCTGACCACACGTACAAATTCTGACCAGCACTGACAGTCTGACTACAATGTCTGAATATGTTTGCAGCTTGCCTGACTTCACATTTGATAGATATTCCACCAGCAAAACACTTGGCCCATGATTTTGTAGAAGTAACTGTGGTTGGACTCACCCGATGGCGATATTTTCCACTTCAATGTATTTCATTGTGGGATTTTCCATGTTCACCATTCTCCCTGAGGGAAACAAAATTCAAGATGCTCACTTTAAAGCCGAGATCCCACCTTCCAGGAGATACAAAAGACAGCCCCACTGCCTGGGGCTCTGAACCCTTTCTGGTCAGCTGGGAAACAACCACAACAGGAATAGCAACAACGACAACAAGACCAGCAGCCCTGCAGCACAGATGGCCGGCACAGAGACTGATTCTCTACCATCCTTTGAAGAGATCTCTTGACAGGAACCTAAGCACATGGAGATACATTCAGAGGAGACAGAAACCAGAAGAGAACAGGTACTAAAGCAAGTAAGTTTGTCATCTAAAAAACGTTAAGGAAACTGGAACTAACAGAGCCTTTGTTTTCTTGGGAATAAACACAGTGAGATTCAACAAAAGGTTTCATGCTTCCCAAGATTAAATGCACCTTGACATATAGAATCAATTCCTATGAACAGATACCAGTCTCAGAAGAGGAAGAATACTGCCAAGTGTTGCCAGGGGAGGAGGGCATCTTCTCCACCTTTCAGCAGTTTCCAAAAGAATGCCTTTCCATTTGTGAGCCAGAGCAGTCCATGCTATAACCAATCCCCATGGGGCTTTCAGCATCAGGACCCTCAGCCTTTATGAGCAGGCTGAGATCAAAGATGCCCTTGCCCGTGCCCCGTGTGAAGAACCACACTGCTTCTCTTCACCCTGACAGCGCGGATCAGTCGCTCGTGTTGGACTCGCCCTCTCAGCACCACGCACGTCCCCATCTTCCCAACTGGGCACAGCGGGCATGGGCAGCAAGGACAGCAGTGCTCCTCAGGCACTGGTGTGACACGGACAGCTGCCCAGAGAAGATGCTGACCCTCTTGTGAGTCCAGGCCATGCGATGCAGAAGCCGGCCCAGACAAGGGGCTGCTGCCTTGGGGCAGCTCCGCGCTGCAGCGGCCGGGCGGCAGCGGGACTCTCCCAGCTAAGGAAGGCTCCAGCCTCTGCAGTCACACCAGCCCTCAGGGGCAGGGCAGGTACCACAGCAAGGCTGGCAAAGCCCAAGCATGAGCACTGACAAGCAATGGGAAGAAGCCACAGCCAGACCAAGCCCCGTTAAAAGCTGCTGCCCCATTCAGGACACACCAGGTTTGGCTTTGGGATTGGCCACACCGAGGTGCAGATCAACGCCCTTTTTGTCTCACCAGGTGATGGTAGACACAGAGTCAACTGGGCTCTGCTCTCAAGCCTACCAGGTCATATCTGAGAGCACAGCACTGGCAGCTGTTAGGGGAAGAAGCAGATTAAATGGGTTGTGCTGCAGAATCACAAAGAGCTTGATGTGTTTTCCTAGAAAGTGACACGTGCAGGGGTTTTGCCAATGGGTAGAACTCAAGCAGTCAGAGCCTTCTGCCGATCCAGGAACAATTCCTGCTTCTGCCTTTAGTGGAGAGGGAAGATCAGGCAAACCCAAGCCAGTCTGAGCTACGCTCAGAGGCAGCAGGAACACCCAGAGCACTCTCACTGCCTCAAAGCACAGCAGTTCCTGTGGGGAGTCCTAAATGTCCCTGCAACACCAAACTGAGGAGGAACATTTGGTACAGCTATGCTGACACATGCACACAATACACTGTCCCTCAGACAAGAAATACACCAGACATACTCAGGAGCTCCGGGAACTCATCCTCGATCTCCTGTTGCTGAGCAGGAGCTCTGTCAGTGCTGGAGATGAAAAAAGTGCCCAGGCTCCACTTCTCAGGTTGGAGAGCAAAGGCTCCATCACACAAAGCTGCTGCTGCTGCAGGTTCAGTGATAGAGCCTGTGTAGATCTGGAAGAAGAAATGAGTTTTGTGTCAGAAAGGTGGCGGGCAGAGATTGCCCCGAGATCTCTTTTCAAATGCAAGCCCTTAGGAAGATGTTGTCAGCCACATTCAGAGCTCTTAAATTTGAATATTTTTAGATGTCCACTTCTGAAACCAAATGAGTCAAAACTAAAGCCTGATTTTACTTCAGTTCATGGCCAGATTCATGTTCCATTTCCATGGATTTTCTGAAGGATGATGGCCACAATGACTGTGCCACTTCCTTCCAAGGACTCCTTTTCCCCTCCAAGGACTGCAGATGCATTTGCAGCTCCTTGTTCTAATGTTCTACCTCCTCCCATGGAATCCTCTTTTCCTGCACCATCTTCAGGACATGCTCAACCTGCAGCATCTCTGGTTGGGACAGTTCCTGTGCCTTACACCAATCTTGGGGCTCTTTGTGGCCAATCACTGGCTGGAAGTCTTTGCAGGCTGCCAAGTGAGATGCCAACACTTTTGCCTGAAGTCAAAGAGAACAAAGCAGTCAGAGACTACAGCTTATTCCTGTCAGCCAAGAGTCATTGATTGTGAGGAAAGGAAAAAAACAGGAGAGGACCAGATTCACAAAGGATACAGACAGCCTGTTTCAAAATCCATCTGGGTCACCATGTTCCCCTGTAAAAACACTTCAAGAAACAAGGAGAGCAGGAACACACCAGCAGAAATTTATTTACGTCACTGCTAGTCAGCAAGACAAAGGACCAGTTCTACAGTCCAGGGAAGTACTTAGCAAAGCAGGAAGTGTCCTTCAGAGCAGCTATGGTAGAGACCACAGCAGGATGGCACTCAGAGGCATCAACCCACCCCCTGCTGCTCTGCAGAGGCAAGGCAAGAAGGGCAGAAACCACCAGTTTGGTGACTGCAGGGGCTATTGCTATTTCACTCGTTTTTGTAGAATCTCCTTCTCTTGAAGCACGTGATTAATCTTCTCTTCAATGATTTTCATTCCCTCCTTCAGCCTCTTCTCCCTTGCCTTTATCCTAGCCTGAGTCTCCAGCAGCTCTGCCTGCAGCTGTTCCTTGATGGTCTTTAAAGAACAAGAGGGAGAAAGCTCCATAAGTGGAGTGGCTGCCACTCTTACACTCACCTGGTTTTGTTGATTGCCCCTCTGCAGATGCACATGCATCTCCTCTTGGACACTTCTCATGTCTTCCTCGTGCCTCCTCTTCACTGCCTTGATGTCACTCTGAGCTTCGGGCAGCTCTGCTTCTGGCTCTGCCTTGGTGTTCTGGACACACAAATGCAGAGCAAGTGACTGGGAGCTGCCATCACGCTCAGCTTTTTCCTCTTTCAGCCTCAAAATTACATTCATTCAGCCACTTCTCTCTGCTTCCCTACCCACCTCTGCTTCCACTGTCACCCTCCCATCCCAGTGCTGGTCTCTGCAGATTACAAGGCTCTGCACTTCTAGTGCCTGTGGACTCCTGGCCTCCTCAGTCCCAAGAGCTCCATTTTATGCCCCTCTTCCTGCCCTTCACTCTGTCACCTGGCAAGCCAGGCTTACCTGCCCATTCCCCTGTGGCTCTTCCACCTGCTGCCTGAGCTGCTCTTCCTGCTCTCGGGCTGGGAACAGCTCTCCCTGAGTCTGGCACGGCATCCCTGACAGAGCAATCTGCTCATGCTCTTTCTCTAGAAGGACCTGCACAGAAAGCAAGAGAAGATGCATTTCAGCTTCCCATAAAGCATTTCTGGGACAACACTCAAGGACTGAAGCCCTCACACGTTCCCAAAGCACTGTGCTGCTGCTCTCCTGGGTCATTCTTTGCCCGTGGGCAGGCACAGATTCCAAAGTGACACTGGCTGTACAATCAGGCTCCATGTGGGACTGAATCTCCAACAGCCTCTTAGGCAGCTGGCAGGGAATGTGTGGCATTTCTCCAGGGTCTGCTGAGGGCCTCCCTCTGCTTCTGCTGTGTCCTGTTTGCCTTTCCATAGTGAGTGACGCCAAGCCCTGTCCCACAGCTCCGTCCTGGCTCTGCAGGTGGCTTCTTGTGTGAGCTCACTCCTTGTGAGAGACACTTCAGGAGTTCATGTTCTCTTCAGGCCTTCAGTGCCATTCCTGCCTTTCTGACATCAACACTCTTGTTAGAAATCCTGGTCATTCAGGAGACAAGGATGCGCACCAAGACCTCTGATGGAAGTCAGAGAGCCTCCAAAGACACCTCAGTAGATGGAGGAGGACCAAGGTGTTTATCCTCCCTCTTTTGTCAGCTGAGAATTCTGACTGGCAGTAACACAGACCCTCCTAAGGCCCGATTAACAAATTCACTTACACACCCCCTGGGATGCCAGTGAAGGAAACCATGATTCATGTAATGCATCTATGACCAGAGTCATCAAACACCACCTAGAGCATGGGATTGTCCCCTCTACCTTAGGACAGGCCAAAATTTATAGGATAAGAAGGAGGATTCAGAAGCTGGACAAGGAAAACACCTCTGAGGAGAAAAACAACCATCTCTGGAGATGGAAACATCTCTGCCTGCTTGGCATTGGCCAACAGAACGTGTCTCTCTTCCTCTCCTGAAGGGATGCCTTTAGGTGAGCTTTGCACCTCTAGCTGCCTTGGAACACAGCCAGGGCGTTTCATTTATATAAATATTAAATATTAGATAGATAGAGAGAGATCTAGAGAGATAAATAGATAGATCTCACTGTTATAATCTCTCTCTTACTATACGTTCTATCACTACACACATCAATACTCGGGAGCCAGTGCCCCGATCAGCAGCAATCCTGAACTCGCTCTCCTGTTGCTTCAACAAACCACACTCTTTGGGATCTGGAGCGTGTAGGTTCTTATGGAATGTGATCAAACCCAGAGCACTGCACTGGGAACTGCTGCATTATTTGTGCTCCTGTGCCCGAGTGAGTTCTTCTCCTGGACTCGATCACGCTGATGGGGCTAAAGTGGCTGCAATCAGAAATGAAGCCCAGCCCCTCTGATCTCTGAGGACCAGCTGGAAGGCAAGGGCATTGATTTCGTGCTGAATTCCCAGATGTGGAACACAACACATACTGATCCCCTGGGCTGCCAAAAGCCATGGGCGCTGTTAACCTGAAAGTGATGTGCAAGGCCCTGCTGGCTGGCCTGGCACCAGAACAGCTTCTTCTACACCAACGTCCCTGCCCCAAACGATGTGTTCTCATGCAAAAATACTGCATCTTCCAGAACTACCACCTTGCAAACTAAAATTCTAGCAGAATCTCTTCCAGTGCTGGAAAAGGATAGGAAAGGTTGAGCGAAAGGACCCTTGCTTGCTGGAAAAAGACAAAATAAAGAGGGCTTCTCCTTCTAGCAAACAAACAAACAAATAAAGAAACAAAAAGATGGAAGTGTCACCTGCTCCACTGTCTAAAGCAGCTGGATGCAGTGAGGGGATGCTTGGCATGCAAATGGCCCCAGTGGTGAGCACTGTCATGTAGGGATTTATGGGAGTCTGGCTCAAGGTCCCTCATGAGCCTCCCGTTCTCCAGGCTAAAGCTCCCTCAGCACCTCCTCATTGGGATTGTCCTCCACACCCTTCCCCAGCTGCCTTGCCCTTCCCTGGACACGTTCCAGCCCCTCAAGGTCTTTCTGCTTCACAGGGGCCCAGAACTGGGCACAGCACTTGAGCTGCGGCCTCAGGGCTGCCCAGCACAGGGGCATGGTCCCTGCCCTGCTCCTGCTGCCCCACTATGGCTGACACAGGCCAGGATGCCCTTGGCCTTCTTGGTCCCCTGGACACACGCTGGCTCATGTTCAGCTGCTGATGACCGGATGCCCTGGGTTCTTTTGTCCCAGGCAGCTTCCCAGGAGCTGAGTTGCATGTTTGCCTTCAAGGAGAGCATCCAGAATTTCAAGATGTCCTTCCTGTTCTTAGGAACACAATACAGCAGTCAAGGACTTGCAGCTTTGCCTCCTCTCTAGGCTGCCATGGAGTTTTCAAATGGAGTTTTCCAAGCAGATTACACAATAGAAAACATCAACAGACAAAGGCAGCCTATGATTTTTGCCTCAGAAGAAGGGTTCAGAACTACGCAGTTTGTGTCTTTTGCCACATGGAACAAGAGTGGCCCCACACAGATTCATGGACAACACAATCAGCTCTTTGCAGCTTATCAAAAGCCAAAAGGCAGGCGGCCTCAGAGCACCTGTCAGCCCTGCTACTGACTGCTGTGCCTGAAGAGACAAAAGAACAACCTGGCAAGAAAGACACCAAACTCCCTGACTTCAAGCAGCAACTCCACATCCCCAGTGTGTCTCTGAAATGCTCCCATGGGAGCACACCCAAGAAGCTTGTGGGCACAAACCACCACAAAGAGCTTGTGTGGTCACATCAACATTTTCTGTGCCTGCAGCTCCTTGGCCAGTCTGTGGGCAGGGACAAGTCTCTCCAGGCTATAATGTCCCCTATGTATGTGGCAAGGCTGAGAGCAGTGTCTTTGAAATGCTGCCTCCTCTGGATGCAGGGAGCCTTCATGCTTTAGGCTGGCCCCTAGCAGAACCCCAGCAAGCTGGAGCCTAAACATGACAGGTCAGAGCCCCTTTTCCAGCTGGCACTGGCTGGGGATAATCACTAGATCCTGCCAGGACTCCAGCACTCAGCATCCTCAGCCACCACCACCAAGTGGTGCCTGCTCAGAAACTTGCAGCTCTGCCTTGCACTAAAGACAGCACCAAGCAGAAGTGGCATTTACTGTCTCAGAAAGCTCAGGCTGTGGTGTGAGCAGAGCTGGAGGGTTCTGGTCATTTTGCTTCTCTTTGGCCTCTTCTCCAGGAGCAGAGGGAGCCAGAGGAGAGCGTGCTGTTGCTTCTGTGCTCTGTGGACAGAGAGTAGCATGAGGGACAGGCTGTTACCTGTCATTTCTAACCTTATTTCTTTTCAGCTCTACAGCCAGCTCTACTAAGGAGAAATCATAAGCTTTGTTAACAATGGCATTCTAAGTCACTCTGCCTAAATTAAAACGGGCTAATTCAAGAGTAGTGAAAATTGCTCTGAATTCAATATTCCACCCTGGCTCCACCACTCTCTGCAAGCAAAGTTCTCTCTGCAGAACTGGGGTTTTAGTTCTTTCAAAGCTCTGAAATGGAAAACTAGGAAATAGCCACCAATGCCTTTGCATCCCTGGCACAAGCAACTCTCAGTATCTTCAGAGGCCTGGAGACTAAATGAGTTATCAGAATGATCTTGCCCATCTTTGCAAAGGATAGCTTGTTCAAGAAAGTTTTTTCATTTTTTTTCTCCTCAGGTGGAGGGCAGCAGTGCTGATGTCAGGCTGATGTCCCCTGAGGAGAGGCAGAAGTTGTCCTTCTTACTGCAGAGGAAGATTGCGGTTGCAGATTTTCCCTGGGCGGTATTCCAGATGTTCTCAGTCCTTGTGTCACCTGCAAGGCTCAGTCCTGGCAGGTCTAGGCAGATTTGCTCTGAGGCATTCTCTGGTGGCCTCAGGGCTTGCTGGTGGTCTTTAAACCCCTCAGCCCAGCCTTTTGGAATCAGTTGAGCTGGTCCTCAGGGACCTGATTCAGGTACTGCTGGAGACTGGTTTTTGCTGCACCAAGCTCCTGATGGACCTGGGTGCTCTTAGTGGGAGGAGTTCAGGCATCACCCCAAAGCAGACTCACCTGTAGATGTGCAGAACCAGATGGAACATTCTGGGAAACAAAGTGGAGCCTCTCATTCCCCAGAGATGCTCAGAGCATAATTACAAGTCTAAGGAAAGGGATGAAAAAGCACCTGAGTAAATCCTAAACAAAATCAGCTGGGTGGGACCTTGGAAAAGAAAGGCAAGAAAGCAGAAGATTGTGTATTAGTAATACACATGTTTCTTAGAGCTATGCTGTTATCCTACAGGAGATACTTATCTCAAGTCAGAGAGAGATTAATTATTTTCAAAATAATTCAAAATTCCAAAAAACTTACACCATGTGCTTACACCTTAAAAACATTGCATCTTGAATTTCAGTAGTAGTCAGTGATGTTTAAGCTGCCTATTTGCAGCTGAAAATCCAGCTGATGAAACCAAACCCAAAGGCATCTTCTCCCATACCAGCACCTCTGACAGTGATGACAGCAGGCTAGCAGGCAGGGCATGTTTTTTTGCAGGGAAAACACCTCCTTTCCCTACATGCACCAAAGAGATTGAAGTCAGGGTTAAATGTCTCTAAAATCCTTGGCTGCAACAGAGGTTTAATCCCCGAAAGCAACAGAGAATAAGGGTGTTATTAACTAAGAGGTTTTGCTCCCAGCAGGAGGATTTAAGGATAAACCCTCTCCAGCATTTTCTGCTTGGTGTAACAACCCCAAAATCTCCAACCTCTCTGTCCCAATTCTCCTCCTGTCTCTAATTTTGCACTGTGGTTTTGCCTCAGGAGCTGATGAATGGAGAGTAAACTGCTGAATGCTTTAAAACCCAGCTTCCTAGGATCAGCCCTAATTTGTCCAATTTATGACTACCTTGTCTTCATGAGGATTTCTCTTCCCACCAACTAACTGGCTCAGAACAAGACAAGTAATTATTATTCCTGCAGAATTCAGAGGAGCTGCTGGAAGAAGATTATTTTTCCTGACATGTTTTCTTTCTGAAGGATATACTCAGTGTGATAGTCAGGGCAGTGATAGCTGGGTTCCAGACTAAAGGTGAGCTGCCACAAACAGATCTTATGGTTTCCAAATCCTCAGGAGCTGGGTCTTGCTGTGGGAACAAAATCTCACATATTTCATATGCAACAGTGGTTGGGCATTTGCTCTTTATTTTATTCTTCCTTGTTTGCACCTGTGTTTAATAGTGGCATTTTTTTACTCACTCCATGTATAGAAAACTTCCATAAGCTTCTGATTCTTCTTACTTATGAACCTGGGGCGATCTCCAGGACGTTAACAGGCAATTTAAAAAAGGATTTAGGGAATGCAATGAACAAGACTGGGCAAAAAGGAGCATGGCATGGCTGTGTCCTCTCTATGGCTGACTGTATTCCCAAAGAGACCCTCTCCAGGACCAGGTCAACCTTCATTAATCAGTGAAACAGGAAATCAGGAGCCTCCTTCATGCTCTCCCTGCTGATGAGGAAAACAATTAAGATGAAGCAGGGCTGAGGAGAAGAACCAAAGGCCTGACTTATGTGTTCTGAGGGGCTGTGATTGAACTTTTGATAGCTAAAAGGCATAAAGCTTTAGCCCGGTCTTCTTGCTTCCTTTTCACCTGGAAAAATGACTTAAAAGGAGGCATTGGATTTTGAGTGTGTGTAGGAGAATCCAAACACAGGCATAATCTGCCAGTTTGTGAAGAGGAAGGAATTGACTGCTTTGAAGCCCTCAGCTGGTTTCCTAGTTAATTTCCATGCTGCAATAATCAGTTCCATGACTGAACTGCAGAATGTTGTTAACAACCCGAAGTCCTGGCTTTGTGGGCACTTACAAGTAGGTACAGCCAGAAACTCCTTTTCAGAAATTATGGATAAGCTGAATGTAATGATGGAGAGAGTTCCATTAGTCCACAGCAAGTGCACCACTTATCTGGAGAAAGACTCCTCATCTGGAGTATGGATTGTGTGACAGACTGTCCAGTGTGAAAAACAAAGCATCCTTGCAGAAGCCAATACTTAAATTTACAGGAAGGCTTCATGCAATACAGATGGAACACCACTCACTGCACCTACAACTTCCAGAATTCAAATGGAGTTTCAGTGAGGTGAAAAAAAGAAGCTGACAAAGCCCAGAACCTGTGAGAGCAATTAAATATGCTTCAGCAAAAATCCATCAACCGTGAGAGGTTTGACAGCATAGGAGGATTAAATAATGCACTACATTGGAAGCATTGGGCACAATCACTTTTGAATGAACAGGAGCAACAGCTACAGGAGTAAAACAAAAAGACTAAAATTGCACTCTAGTAAAGAAGCAGATAAAAGCCAAGTCTTACATTAAACTCTAAAAGAAGACACATAGAGAGCATCTGGCCATGGACTGGACCTGACAACTTCTCTTCACAAAAGGAAAGAGATGACAACTGTGAAAAAGTCTGCATTCTATAACTCAATTTTTATTTCAGATATCTGAACTCAAACCTCACTTTTCTCTGATTTGTCCATGGAGTTATTTAATTGTCTTACTCTTCTACTTTATTACTTATTTGCTTATTTGTGGTTTTAAAAATTCCAGCCTTGTGCATTAAAATCTCTTGGAAATAATAATGAAAGAATGAAACAGCACACATCCCCATCCCTTCTTATTTCATATGGCACAGTATATTTAAAATAACTAAATCATGCAGGATAAGCAAAACCATGACTGAAAGCCATTTATGGAGATCAGGTCACAAACGAGAAGTGAAGTTTTGAGACTTATCCCAGAGAGTGTGAAATGTTATGGAGTTTTTGTCTCTTGCAATGAGAATCTTCAGTATTGAAGGATATATCCTGGATATCCTGATGGATGTGTGTTGTAAGACAAAACCTAAAGGAAGCTCAGAGTACCATGGCTGGTGCCAACAAAGAGTTAAATCATCTGCAGGCTAAGCGTGCAGACAGACTTTAATAGGAACTTTAAAAACAGAGCTACGAAAGTGCAGCAGTGCTTGGAGAAGAAGAAAGTGCTTTCTAGGATGTTGTAGGGTGGGTTTTAGTCAGTTGTTTGACATACGTGCTCACACCTGGGGCTTGAAATGTCTCGGCTTGAGAGGTTTCACAAGAACTTTTCCCTAACCCTGACTCCCTCCTCATCGAGGGAGATGTGCTCCTATGCTCCAGAGAGCCCCCCTTGCTTTGAATTTTGTCCACAGACACTCAAAACTTTCCAGCTGTTCGTTCCTCTCTATAACCTGGGTGAAGAGCGTGCTGCCCCAAGGACACGCACATCTCAGCCTGGCTTTCGTGTCACTCAGCCCTTTTAATTTCCTGCACTTATACTTTACTGTCGGGAGCTCAGAAGCCTTAAAACCCATCTGGGAGGCTCGGGAGGGCGGTGGGAGCCCCGGCAGAACCCCGCTCTCGCTCCGGGGCATTGTGGCATCACCGTGCGCGTCCACGGCAACCGCAGAATTCCTGCGCGGCCGCCTCTGTGAGCGGCACAGACCCAGCGGGTCCCAGCAGCCAAACTCCAGTGGTGCCGGAGCCGCTGCCCACCGACGCTCCCAGTTCGTCATGCTGGAGGAGGAGCACCATCACGAGAGCTCCCGGCATCGGCAGCAGTCTGTCCGGTGAGTTCCTGTGGTTTCACTGAGGATTTGTTACTTGCTCCAGGCTTTGCGTGTTTCAAGTTAGTCTTAAGATCGAGGTTAGATTTAGTCTTGAGAGGTCTCGATCAGCTTCAGATATCATCTTCTTCCACCCCCTGACATGGGCAGGGACACCTCCCACTACTCCAAGTTTCTCCTAGCTCCATCCAGCCTGGACTTGGACACTTTCAGGGATCCAGGGGCAGCCATAGCTTCTCTGGGCACCCTGTGCCAAGGGCCTCCCCACCCTCACTGGGGAGAATTTATTTCTCATATCCATTCTAAATCAGTGGCCTATTTGGCCTATTCTGAAGTATTCAGCATATATTCAGAAGTTTGCAAGAAGAAACTGACACAAGGTTTTTAATGACACATCAAACATAATTCCTCAAACTTAAATCTTCCCCTACTGTTTTGTTTAATTATGGAGCTCCCAGAAGATACTCCATGGCAATGGATTTTTTTTTCCTATGTGAAATAGCATCCTTTTTGAATTTACCCCTCTGTGTGCTAGCAAATTATTGTTATGTATTTTAACAGAGGAATATTGCATATTCAAAATCTTTAGCATTTGCAGGTGACACTCTTCAGATTTAGTTTTTTCTTCTCCTCTGTGTGACTTCAGAGTAATTTAAAGAAGTTTTAAAACTTCAGAATGATATGGATGTGACAGAAAACATTTAATACTGTTAAGAAACAAAGATTTTTTTTTTTGCTCTTCACTATGAGATTTTGGTGTAAGTTGCAATAATAAAAAAATGGTGTTATGAAAAACTAGTTTCATAGTTCTCAGGGGTACATCTTAATGCAAAAATTCTGTGCAATTTGTGAAATACTTAGCGGCCTTTAACATAGCAAGTCTTCCATTAGACAGCCTACCTTGGATATTTGATCTGTTTAAAAATCATAGTACCTGCATTTATCTCTCTTAGAATTGTTTTGCAGAGATGCAGAGTTTGTAATCTGCTTAGGAGAACATAGCTCAATCTACACAAACATAACTTTTTAATATTGTTGTTCTGCTAACTCTAACAGTGGATATTCTACAATATTCAGGCTTAGTGGACCAGCAGTACAATTCTGTTTTCTAAAGTTGATGTCAAATAGCAGTTGTGGTAATTGCTTACATGATGTGGTAGTAACAATGTTGTGTAACTTGTTGTTAATGAGCGGTTAAAAAATTAATATTTTAGTAGGCTGACAAATAAACTAAAGCATGTTTTTGCTAGAGGCTTTAATGGTTTTATGATACAGAAAAGACTAATCTTTGAAGCTCATAAAGTAAAAATACATGTAGTTAACTATGATCTTCATTCTTCACAGTTTATAAACTTCAAAAACTGCGTTTTGGCCACCATGAGTTCACCCTCTTCAGGAAACGTATCTTCCAGGGAAGCGAATCGGTGAGGTCCAGATCTGGATTTTTAAGCCTAGAAGTTTATTTCCTGCTTTTGTGGCTTATTTATTTTCTAGATGCCTGGCTTATTTATTTTCTAGATGCCTGAAATAATGCAATTCAGGCTGAGGAAGAAGCAGATATTGTATGATACATTCAAGCTGTCATGGGGTCATCCATCAGGAGGTAGAGATATTTTCTGCCAGCATGTAGGAGCACTGCCCAGGAGACACAGAAAGGTTTTCCACACTAACTGAGTTGGTAGAGGTTGGCTTGAAGTCTTGCACATGACCCCAGTGTTTTACAATCTGATATGAGATGGTTTTTGGCACAAACTATTTGTCTCTCTTTAGTCTGTACAAACTGCCATTTGTTATATGGGAACAGCAAAATTCCACAAATATGGACTTTGGTTAGAAATCAGACTGCAGTCTGCTCCTTCAGCTGCAGAAGTGTGTCAAAATTACACTGCTAGATAGTAAGTGAAAGAAAATTTCTCTCTGCTGCAAAATTATTCTGCACTTTCTGCCAGCTGTGGAATTGAGGCTAGTGAAACGCTGGTTTTTTTCAATGGCCAGTGCTGACTGTGACCAGCTGACTTGTGAAGTGACCACTGATAATTTTGGCAATGCAGAACTCAAGAGCTATTTCAGCTGCTCATGTGATTTCTTGAAGATTCTTAAACTCCTGCTAAAAATGGTGTCTTGAATAAAAGCCATAGTTGGTAAAAAACATATTTTAGTTCAAAAGCAAGGATTGATGAACTAGTAGTATATGAAAATGGAAGTAGAAAATGTCCTCTGAATTCTGTTAGACTGCAAATCATGCATGCTTTGAAACTTTCTGGAGACCTTGTGTGGTTTTGTCTTTGAATCTTCTGAGAGCTTTATGGTTGTAGCTCTTCTATTTGTTATACAAAGATGGAAGTAAGAATCTCCTGCAAGTGGTAGTAGGAAGCTTTTGTAAAGTACAGCGTGTTGGCCATGCTGTAACAATTAAATGAAGTGTCACAGAAACAAAAAATCTTGAGGCTGGTTTCTATTTTATTTGAAATGTTTAAGTAGACAACCAAAATTAAATGGCTCACATAGTAATGGTCCATCAGTTCTGTGACTGGTTGACTGGGGTTATTTTCTGTTTGGTTGTTCACTTGTTTTTGTTGGTTTGGGTATTTTTGATTCTATGCTAAGAAAAAAAAATTAGGGTTTTCTGACATATATTTTTAAGTTTCCACCAATTGCATTGTGAGCTCAGAAGCTGTGCATAAAATACTATTTTAAAAAAGTGTCTAATGCCTTTTTTTGACCGTACTTAATATTATGGTCTTTTTTTTAATGCTCTAATACACATTTTTCATTTCAGTAGCATCCTTAATTTGCTAATGCTTGTGGTGTCAAATAATTTGGGCATGGCATGGTTTTAGTTTTTTTAATTTTTTTTTTTTGCATGCATACACACACAGAGAGGCTCAGTTAAGCAAAATCGTTAATTGCATAGTTGGTTTCTCCTCTGAGTGAGTTTTAATGTGTAGGTTTTTTGTTGCTGGATATTTAATAGGAGAGCTGAAAGAAACAGATTTCTTTAACTCTGACTGCCTTACAAACCCATGTGATTTAATTGAAGACTTAAAGGTGTTTATTACCTACTTTACAAAAAGTGATTATTCTCTTGCTTTCATTCTATGTGATCTCCATGCAAAAAATATTAAATCTCACCAGGTTTAAAGAAGCCAAATAACTCCCCTGCTGGCCACAGACTAACTGAATGGTTACCTCTTCCATAACTCTTGTTTCTTGGGCCAAGCCTTCCCCAGCTTTCAGTTTGGGTTCTGTTTTTCCCCCTTGGTGCTGTCTGGCTTTTAGCTGTCTTCAACTGAGACTGATACTTCATTCATCATCTCTGAATGAAATTACTTGCATTTATTTCTTCTGTGTTTTTCCCTAGACAGGTATATTTCACTTTTATTTCCCATGAAATTTTCACTTTTGTGTGGAGAAAATAATAATTGAAGTCTTATATACTTCAAATAATGTGAAAACAAACATATATCACATAATATGAACATTGATTTTCAAGTACTGAAATAACTTAAAAGTTGTTCAGTTTGGAGTTATAATAATTTCTCTTAAAATTATTAAACAAGTTAATAAATATGTATTTTTATATACATATTTATATGTGTATGTATATGCAGATACACATATGTATGGGTATGGATATATACATATTTATGTGTATATATATATATATAAATGTGTATATTCTATGTATAAATTTTTCAGTTTATATATAGAAACTTGGTCTTGACTCTTTTATTATTGCTTGTGGTGCTTGAGGGCTGATTCTGCTCACTGCCAAGTAGATTTTGTTTCAACTGAAGTAGTAGCAGAAATTAAGATAAAACAGGGTAGTTTAGAGGACTAAACCTTGAATTTGTGCTGTGTTTGTGATCAGTTGCGGGACTGTAGTTTGAATGTACGCATCTCTGAAGACAAAGTGTGTAAAAGAGAGGGTTTTTCCACATCTATGTTTCATGACAGAGATGGTTTTGAGACGGTAATCCATGTTCAAAACTGAGATTTACTGTGGAGACAAAAAACTTTACAGTTGTTTTAACTTATGTGATTGGAATGACGTTTTTAAGCCTTCTGGAAAGTAATTATCAAAAATGGTGGAGGTTCATTATCAAAAATAAATAAAATGAAAAATAATGAACATGTTATGCTTAAGTCAACTTTGTTAATCCAAACTGCATCTCTCTTTTAAGTTCCTTCCGCTACATCTCTCCTATCTTGCACAATAAGCAATTCTGTATAATCCTTCCTTCAAAGAGCAATAGTAAAATGTAAACTGCACAAAGTAATCTTACTTATGTGAATGTTTAAAACTCTGGGCCCATGATTGGATACTTGAAGTAAAGAAGTATTAATACTTAAAGAATACTCATGTTTTTTGAAAACACATTTTTCAGCTCAGGTAGTAATATACAAGACTTACAGCTACTTCAGGATACAAATGTGTCAGAAATGGACACTGTTCAAGATTTGAGAAGGAAACTCCATAAGCTTGAGAAAAAAATTTTGGAATTAACCAATCAACGCAATCAAGATGTAAGGACTTCTCTTTTTTGTTTGTTTGTTTGTTTGTTTGCTTTATTTTACCCTTGGAATAAATGTAATTTGTTCCCTTAAAATAATTCTCTCAGCGGGTGAATCAACATCAAACTAAAGAAAATTTTAATGAAGCATTTTCTCACTTTGTTTAGTTATTATTTTGCCACAAGAGCATCAGGGAAAACCTTTGTGAATGGGGTAAATTATTTCCCAGGAATGGAGCTCCTGTTAATAAAGGTGCTGCTTCTTTGTAGATGTTCTGAAGAAATGCACGCTTTACTTTCCACCTTCTTGTGTTCAAATGGCTTGAATGTGGTTTCCTTGGTCCAGTTTTTAGCAGCAGTGACTAAACTATCTTTCTTACACTGGATTAGATCCCTTTTTGAAGTGTTGTCTTTGTTTTGTTTGTTGTATTTAATAGCATTCTGCTTGACTGCTGAACATCATTGGATTGAAGTTTGTGTTTATATAGTGAGTTGCTAGGTATCTGGTAGTCTAGTATCCCAACACGACTGATTTTCTAGGTGTTAAATACAGTTAACAGAAAATTTCCTGTGGAATATAATTATTACTTTTATTTTCTTAAACAGAGTATGTTTGGAAAAACAGCAGGTTTAAGGTACATGAAATTAATCCAGGAATGGGATCAGTTTGCATTAAAAAAATATAAGTATCTAAAATGTGTATAAGTGTGCAGTTTCAAGACTGTATTTCAAATTCAGATGAAATAAGATGGCAACTGTGAATGCAATTTCCAAAACAATTTTATTTTCTAGATGTCCTGCTATGAAAAAGAAATAATGAAATTAAAACTGGAACTCAAGAGAGGAGAGAGTCTTCGTCAAGCTCTGGAGAGCGAAATGTCATTTGCTAAAAAAGAGGCTCATATGCAGATGTATTCTGCAGAGGACAAGCTATGTAGTGTAAAAACCAAACTTGTGGAACTGCAAGGTAATTTTCAACCAAAAAAAAAAAAAAAAAAAAAATTATGCACCAGAGGCTACATCAGTCCCAAGTCATCAAAACAAGCAGAGATTTTATAAAATTTTCGTGTTACTGTGTTTGTTGGAAGTCTCTTCTCTTTCTCATGTCTTACTCATCTACTTTTGTAAACTCATAAGACTTTACAAAACCCTTACTGTCTCATGTGAATGAAATATAGCCTGTTAACCTATCAACCTCTTTTTTCTCTTGCTCCTTACCTACTGTTATTCGTTCCCTCTGTGTGTACATAATTTAATTAAGGTGTCCCTTTCCACATCCTGCTTATCACTGTGTCCAGCAGTTCTTCCTTTTACATTTCAGGGGGAAAACAAATCTAGTCCTGTTTATTTGTTTACACTCTTTCCAAAAACTTCTTTTTCCTGCCAGGAGTTCTCATCATACTGCTTTTTTCTTTCATCTTTTCAAGTGTTTCTAGATTTTCATTGCTCATGTCTGGCTTCTTCATGTCATCTTTGGTTTTCTTTTTATACAAATAACAAGTGTTATGACAGTAGAATGTGGAAAGGAAGTGTTTTACCTAGACATTTTACCCCCTACTCGTTTTGCATTCAGAATCTCAGATTTTCTTAATCCTTCTCAAACATAGAGAGATTTCTCACACTTAAAAGCCAGGGACATGATCTTTTGTTACCTAAGTAAGTATAATACCCTTTAAATTTAGTACAGGAGATGTATTTGGTGTTCACTGAAAAGATTGGAGCACTTCTCCTGGAGTTTGTAACCTTACGAGGATGGAAGGAGACTCTGAGACTTGCAAGTGCACTTAGCATTCCAGAATTTTTTGTAAGATAATAAGAAAGCTGCACTTTCACTCATCTGGAGAATACAGAAATTACAAAAATCTTAAGGCTGGTTGGAATGTCTCAAACAGTTTTTTTGTTTGTTTGGGGTTTTTTTGTGGTTTTGGGGTTTTTTGTGTGCTGTGTTTGTTTGGTTGGTTTTTGTTGGTTTTCTTTTTTTGTTTGTTTGGTGGGGTTTTTCTTGTTGTGGTTGGTTTGGGGGTTTTTTTTTGGGAGGGGTGTTCTGTTTTTGTTTTTAGTGTGACAAATGTCAAAAAAGCCAAATAGTCCTGGTGTTGCTTCTCATTTCTTTTGCAATTTTTAACTTACTGCTTCTTTTTCCTGGTGATTTGGAGCCTTGCTCACCTCATGTGGTGCTTTTGATATGATCCCAACTTAGCTTCTTGAACAGAACACCTTGCTTGTGCCCTGTCTTTAATATTTTCTCCAGACTGTTCTACTGCTGTTCTTACTGAGGCTTGATTTCCTGACATCTGACAGGTCTTCCCCATCATTGTGTCCGCTAATTCTCTGTGTTTTCCCAACATGTCTCTTCTGTTTGTTTCATCCTTCTTCAGCTAGGAAGGAATTTCAGAAGAATGGAATGAATTTGAAGTAGAAACCTATTAGAAAGAGACAACCACATAAATGCCGACATATCTAGTTGTACTTAGTAACACAAAAAGCTTTTTTGATCCAAAAGCCAGTTTTGGAAATGAAGCAAAGTTCCTAGTAAAACTGCTTATAGGAAAGGAAGATTTCCTTGGCATTTAAGCTTTTGTGGAGAAGTGTATGCAGTATTTCCCTATCTTGGACCATTTGCTGGGCTGAAGACTTAAATCTCTTGAGCAGCAGTAAATTTTCCCAGAAAAGCTAAGCCTCTGCTCCCTAGCCCGACCTGCCTCAGGGTTTCCTAGAGTGTTTTTCATGTGGCAAGTGTCTGTCTTTACTGAGCCTGAAATTAATTGATGCACACTAAAGTATCAAATAGATATATGGAAATAAGCTAGCCAAGTGTTGCAGAAAAATGCAATTAAGTTCCCATGCTATAGAGGCCTCACGTGAAAGAGTAGAGTTTTTATTCCTTTCCAAAGGGAGAAGAGCTTTAATTTGTAAAAATCTCCAAAGCATTTCTATGTCTTTGTGTGAAAGATGCTATAGGAACACAAAATCTGATTGTTCTCTGTAGTGAAACTGGAAGTGGTAATGTTCCAGTGTTTCACAGGATATCACAGTACACAGAAGAACTTGTGTTCATTATACCTTCTTTTTTCTGAACATTCTTATTTGCAGTGCTACCTGTCTTTTTCTCTTTCACTTTTTTTTTTTTCTAAACAACAGTAATCAATGACAAACATCAGAAGAAAGCAGCAGAGACTGAGAAAATGTTTCAAAGTGCTCAGCATCGGTTGGAAGAGGAACAACGAAGATTTGCAGTGGAGAGAGATAACATCCGCAGAGTATATCTCTCTGAAATGGAATTTCTTATTAAAGAAAAAGCTGCAACAGAAAGGGCTTTTCAGGTATGATGTATTAATAGATGGAAAGTTCCATGACATGCTGGCTGGGAGTTTTTTTGGTGCAAAGCCAAAGTGGGCTGGGGTTTTTCTGGTTTAGGGAAAAAAACCCAACGAAATAGCAGAATTGTTCTGAAGATTACAGCTTTATAAAGTTACACTTTGTATGTAATGCTGGTTTGGGGCTTTGATGGAATGTGTTATGAGTATTTGTCATGGTGAACACCTAGACCAAATTATCAGTACACAGTGATAGTGAAAAACAAAGGAGTTTGTGGACAGGACCTAAAGTCCTTCTCAAAACAAGCAGAAACACAAGCCTGTTTTCATCCAAAGCTGATTCTTAAAAAAGTAGGGATTAGGCTGTGAAGAAGCCTACTTTTAGATAGGGTTTTCTTTTATAAGTTGCCAGGAACAGCAGGGTAAGCTCTGAGTTCTGGCTAACAGTAAGGGTCTGAATTAGTTTGAGGAGGCTCTTGAAGGGTCTAGCCTTCTGTTGTGTACAGTGTTTTGTAGAGGCTACCTTCAGAGCATTTAATGCTGCATCAAAAGATCAGTGTTGAAAAAGTATGCTATGCTCTGTCAAGTGATGTTTGTCCTCAGAACAGGACAAAAGGAGCAGTGGATGGCTCAGGACATTGTATTCTCTGTCAATTCCCTGTCAGTATTGTGTGCTAGTGGTTGTAGAGGAAGGTGTTTTGTTGGTAAATTTATTAAAGCTACAAAATTGTTGGAAATGGAATTAGCATGAACAGACTAAGATTGCCATGAATACATCAAGCTTGTTAAACAAGTCAGCGTGAGCTGTAGGATTTCAGAATCTTGACGCCTCTAAACTCAGAAGTCTTTCAGAACTTTCAAAACTCTCTGAAAGGAAAATATGATTCTCTACTAGGTGCCAAACCCTAACCTGCCTTCAGTAGTAAAAATGTTCCATTTTTCCTCTTTGCTTTGGTAGCTGTTCCCCTGCCCATCACTCTACAGTTATTTTATGTATAGTTATAAAATTCCAGGAAATAAATATTGTTAAATCTGGATTTGACTGCATTAGCTGTCACTTGAAAGCTTAAATCATTAAAATCTGTCAGATAAACATCAGAAGTATCTGGGCTTATAAATTATGACTTTGAATGTGTTGCAGTCTTTTGTGTTATGTATTTACAGGCCTGGTTTAAATGGTTTTTAGTTATTCTGAGTTATAAAATGAAAGCTAAGGAGATTTGATACATGCAGTGAAGTGGGATTCTGAGCACATAGGCAAATCCTGGCTGGACAAAAACTGCACTTGCACTTCACAAACCATAGTTCTGAACTCGGCTGTGGAAATGCTGAGGTAGGCATGGGAGCGGAGTCATCTTAGAGTGTTGAAATGTGTCTCTGGAGCACGCAGGAGAAGCCGCCCTCTGTGCCTTGTGACAGGTTGGTGGTGAGCTCTGTTGGGTGTATCCTGGTCCGGGATAGGAGGTGTTGGAGTTCACTAGGAAGGGCAACAGCATCCCCTCGTGGTTAGGCGGGAGATCATATTCCTTCACGGTTTTTTTTTCTATTGGAACAATTGAGAGATTGTGTCGTTTACACACGGTTTAAAAACCAAAACCAAAACCAAAAACAAACAAAAAAACCCCAAAAAAATAACAAACAAAACCAACCAAACAAAAAAAGACCACTCTAAAATGTTCAGAAACATCAAAATTCTGAAATCCTGCAGCTCGTGCTGACTTTTTTAACGAGCTTGGTGTATTCATGACAATTTTAGTTTGCTAATGGTAATTACATTTCCAGTATAAGACGTTTCTAAATCTTTGTGTTATACTTTACAACATACTCTGTGTTACTTATTTCACATTTCCCAGTTCACTTTTGTTAATATCTGGAAGATAAACCTGAAGAAATAAATATTTCTGTATCTTACCAGGCATATATTTCTGTAGAAATGGTTAATTTTGTTTTGATTTTCTAATATATTTATTTGTATTTTTTGCATTCTGAAGGGAAGAAACCTGTCTTGCTGTACATGCAAAGCTAGAGGGCTATCTTAAATTTACTTCCAATTCATATGGACTCTGGGGATTTTGTAGCAGTGACTCCACAGAGCTCCAGAGTGCAGTAAAGTTATTAATTCTCCCAACCCGTAGCTTAGTTCAGTTTCTGTATGCAGAAAATTGAAGTGGGGATCAGCTTATTTTATTCTACAGAGAACTTCATATTTCATCATTTTTTAAAGTGTTGCCTTTTCCCCCAGCCTGGAAAAGAAACTCGAGATGATTTTAGCAAGGAGGTAATATAAAAGGGGATCTTTATTTTGACGGTCTTCAGGAGCTGTTAGGGAAAGGTGTCCATAAAAGCTCACCCCCTCCAGGGGTGAGGACATATTTATAGATTTTAGGAAATTTGCATAATTGATTAAAAGCACCAAGTAGAAGAACAAGTGGTGATTCAATTCCCCCCCCAGGTCCAGTCCCTTCTCTGGAGACCTCCTGTCAGCACTGGCTCTACTTTGTTTATGAAAATGCACGTCAGAGTTGTTCTCAGCCTTGTTTCCCAGGAAGAACTGAGATAGGACAGGGCCTTGCACCCCCTGGGGCTTGGAGCTCTGGAATTTGTTTTGTCTTTCTGCTTAGGGAAAGGCCATGGAAAAGTACTGGGAAAACTAGCTATTAATACAATAAGCTACAGAGCTACAAATATGTGTGCAAAGAGTACAGAGAACATAGAAAAGAAAAAAGGCAAAAACAGACGGCATCAAAAGTAATTCAGTTTCTAGATAGAAGAAAATCCTTTTCAGAATAGCAGAAATTAAAATTATTTGCTCTGTGGGAGTAACTGCTTCTAAAAGTATTTGATTTGAAGTTTTAGCAATTGAAATCAGAACAAAAGAGAACTTTTTTCCCTATGCATCATTTCACCAAAGGCACCCTGTTTCTTTCATTGCCACTGAGCTGGGAGACAGAAGAGTTTGGAAGGGCTGTACTCTTTTAGGGAAAGATTTCCTGTGGAGATCTGGCTCTGATTTTAGTGTTACCACAGAAGGTCATGTTCACAGTGATTTTTGGGCCAGCACAGATTTCTTGGTGATGAATGAAAAGTATCTGCTGTTGGGTAAACACTTCTGTTGACGTGTACTGGCATCTTAGACTTTAAGATTTTAACAACCTCTTCTGATGCAGTGTCCACTCTTCTATTGAACTCTCTACTGCAATACTTTATCTTAGAAAAAGTACCTCTTGGTGTATTTATTTATTAATTTACCTATTTATCTTCAGGAAATTAATGCTGTCCTGCAAAGCGTGCTCAGGAAATTGAGAGATATGGAGGTAGAGCACCACAGCTGCAGGGAGATGCTGAGGGTCCAGGCCAGCCATCTGGATTTCAAGGACAAACAGCAGGAGAGGCTCATCAGGGAACTTGAGGTAAAGTTTTCTGCCTGCTGCTGGGAGTCTCAGCAAGCACTGGCACCTTGAGCGCTTTCATTTTTGAGGGGTGGAACCTCCGAGTTAGGCTATGAGTGCCTTGTATTTGGTTAACAAAATGTTGAGCATCAGTTTTGCAGGAAATGTGGATTCAGGGGTGAGTGCTGTGAGCCTGAGCTGAGACTGGTGTTTGAACAGCAGATGGGAAGTGGTTTATGTCGCTGAGAAAATACTCTTAGCAATATGGAAGTACAGGGCGAGTATTTGTGCAGGATTTGTGATTTTTTTTTTTTTTTTTTTTTTTTACATTAAGTATGTTGAGCAGATAAATCTTGTGGGAGGAGGAAAAGGTTAAGCCTTTTGGCTAATGTTGTGGAGTAGGTTTGGTAAGCTCTTGTGCTGTTGCTGACTTTCTCTTTAATAGGCCTTTCATGGATAATACAGAGTTTAAATTTATTGCCAACAGCTTGTATTTTAAAATTTTTGTTTATTTATTTATTTTTCTATTACTGTTTCCTTACTGAAGTGCTTAGAATCCAGATTCAGTCTCACATACTTACTATTTTGCTTTACTTGTCAAAAATCAAAGACTTCACTTCTATCTAAGTAACCTTAAGTGTGTTTGTCTTAAATGACTTTTAATATTAATGTCTTTTCCTTGATCTTTACTGCATCTCTTGAAGGCAGGAGTCATTTTGGGGTGTATTGTTCTTTTCAAATCATCATCAGTCTAAGTGAAAAGATTCTTTTTTATAGAAAATAGTGTCGTTAAAATTGCATACAAATTTCTATTACAACCATTGTGTAGTTACTGCTTCTGCTAAAAGCAGTTTTTCAATTGAAATTCCGTGTCCAGGCCTTTATCTGGAGATAGGTATCTGTGGTTGTAAAAAATGCAGCAAGAACATACTCCTACATCAATTTCTTTGAGTAAACAGAAAATATTATTTTAATATTCTGGACATAAAATTTTTTCTCTTCATTTATTATTATTTGTTATTATTTATTTTTGTTTATTTATTGATATGAGTTTTCACAGTTCCAAAGTGCAAGTAATCCAGATTCTAAAGGTTGGTTTATGGAGACCTAATAAACGGAACAAATAAAGTTGTCTTTGTGTGGTGTTGTCATCTTTCTGGACTTAAATATTTTCAAAATGCACTTTTAGGCAGCTACAGTGAAAATAAAGAAACTGGCAGAAAGTGCTGAAGCAGCAAGACAAGCACAATTGGAATATAAATACAGTGCAGAAATCATGCAGGTAAACTTTTTACTAAATATTTGGTAGAAGCTTACAGTAAAACAAAAGATAAACTTGTAAAGGTACAATCTTCCAAAAATGTTAAGACTTCCTTGACTCAGTAAAAACACTGAGTAGATTTTTGGCAACGAGTGTCAAAACTGTAAAAGGCAATAGAAAAATACCTCCTTTTTTCAGGGAACTATCAAGTTATTAGAATAAATATTAAAATAAAATGTCACATTCTTATGTTTGGGAATTCAAAGTAGCATTGAAACACTGAGGGGAAAGGAAATGTTTCACGGTAGTTAAACTGTTAAAATATCCTGTCCTGTATCTTTGGAATGGACACTTAAATAATTTTGGAGATACAGTGCATACATCCATCTTGTCTAGGTGTGAGAGATTAATGCATCCTAAGACTACAGTTCCAAATATAATTATTCAGAGTGCATTTCAGCTTCAAAGCTATGATACCTGCAGTTGCCACTGAGGTTTCAATATGTGAAAAAATGTAATATGTTTATTTGGATATTAAATTCTTGTATTATTAAACTGTATCACACAGGGTTTGATCTGTTATAGCAATTAGGGTTTATTTTAAAAAATAAGGGTGAAAAACCTGTATGATGATTTGTGAGTGATCTCGTACTGACTAACAAACCCTTCACACTGGATTTTTGAAAAACTAAGTGAGA
This sequence comes from Eopsaltria australis, assembly GCA_034509425.1. Lineage (NCBI taxonomy): Eukaryota > Metazoa > Chordata > Aves > Passeriformes > Petroicidae > Eopsaltria > Eopsaltria australis. Next base: position 74,856 of record JAVTVJ010011041.1, on the reverse strand, counting down.
AAATAGAAAGGAATTTAATCTTTTTTTTCTTGTTTTCTGAGGAACATATATAAGCATTGCCACTTCTTCAGTCAGTTAGTTTCATATGACCTTCTCTGAGCACAGGCACTTAGGCTTCTGAAGTGATGATTAAATCAATAGTGATGATTTAGTTTTCTTGATTCCCTCTCTATTTTGACAACGTATAAAAGAACTGGGAGGGTAAAGTGAGATTTGTCTTTTATGGGTGAAGAACTGGTAAGGTTTTCTTCCTTGTTTATGTACATAACAAGCTCCACATGAGCTTTGTTCTGAGTGCAAGTGTAGCTTTTACTGTGACTCTCACCTTTTCATGAGTCTACCTAAAGAAATAGAATTTCCCTGGAAAACTCCAGTAATAGATATAATTGAAAAGAGGAAAATCCAAACACCATAAAAGGATAACAAAATATGCTTTTAGTCAGCGTATCTATTTCTCTCTGTTTTGAACTCTATACATGAACACATTTTTGTGCATGTTCAGTGCTTTCTAATTCCATATAGAATTAATAGAATATATTCACCTGTAAAAATCAGAACAGAACAGTGAACAGCATTGAAGACAGTGATAGTCTTTCCTAACTTCCTTTAACTGCCTTCTTATCACTTGGTAGTTAAGAATTCAAGAACTTGAAGATTACTTGAATGAAGAGCAAGGCAGCAGGAGAGAAGCTGTTCCAGTCATAGCAAAGAAAGTTTTCAGAGAGTCAGCAAATGCACATAAGAGAGATAAAAATGTGTAAGTTTTCTTTTAAAGGCAGTAGATAGCTTGAGTACAACTCATGGTTTAGCTTCCCTGCAATTTTCAGTCAGCAGAAAATCTAGAGCAATGTGCCAAACCAAACCAAATGTTCAGAACCTGGCAGTCCATTAATAGCAGGTTCATATCAGGTATTATGAATGGGTACAGAAAATAACTGGCCTTTTACAGGTTATTTGCCAAAACAAAAATCTTGAAAATCATAGTTATGGTAGGGTCCAGCCTCCAGTAATGGGGTGAGTGTAGGAAAATTTATCCAGCAGGTCTAGAAAAGATGCCATTTCTATATACATTTATATTATTATGAAAACATTGTTTTCCACTTCAGTGAACCAGATGAATCTCTAAGACTCCTGTCAAGAAGTTGTGTACCTTTTATAGCGGGTAATCTTTGTTTTCAACTTTTGAACGGTTGTAGAAAGCTTTAATTGGTAAACAAGTATCGAAATTGTGAGAACAGATGAAATTAGTTTGGATATGTCTCTTGCCCAGCACAGTCTGCTGTGGCTGTGCTAACAGAGCAGGGGTGATCTCTCTTTCAGTCTAGGACTGTATGGGTCTATATACACAGGTATTTATGTTGACTTCCTCACTCAAGGAGTAGTGGAGAGCAAAAGAAACTGATTTTCCTACAAGAAAGAAAGTTTGTGACCTGAGTGACTCATTCAAGTTTCATGGTTATGGAGATGCTTTTAGTAAGACACTTAAAACCTGAGCTGTATTGTAAAAACCTGTCATCCTTTGCAAACATCAATTTTAAGTGAGCTTTTGGCTTTCCTGACACCATGCCTAAATACTCAGGCAATCTTTTTAATATCTTCTTTGGATTCCTGTCACTGCTTCTGTCTCCTTTACTCTGTTTTTGGCCTTGTAGTTTTTTCATCAGCTGCCTCCTTGATAGATCTGTTTTCCAGACTGATACAGTACAAGAACTGATAAAAATTCTGGGTAGTGTACTTGAAAAGTCATGCCAGAATAGATTCAGGCGTGTGGAAACCTTAGGAGCAAGAACTGTACTTGAAATCAGGGTTGATGATGTGAGATGTGACATGGTCTCTCTGAAGAGACCAATTGCGTTAATTAAAATATGATGAATTCTGTAATATGTAATTTCAAGGCCATATCCAAAAAATAAATTGAGTTTCATGACACGAGGCTTGGTAACTGAGAACATAACCAGTTGAAAAGTCTTTCTTAGAAGGAATACTAATTCTTTCATTCAATAAAAAAAGGCAAGCAAATTTAGGAGCCATATGATGTGCTAAAGTAATATCTGCCATATTCATTTTATCCTTTAAAAGAATACAGTGCATTTGACAGAAGCTTTTTTGTTAAAATGTCTTCTTGTGGAAACTTTCCAGCTTACAAAGACAGCATTTATCTTCAAATGTGCAAGGAAGAGAGGGGGCTGAGGAAAAGAGGGAATTTGAAGAACCCTCTAGGAGATCTGTGAATTATGCAAGCAGCTCCATCCTGCATGAAGGTCCAGTGGTAAGGAAAAAGGCCTTTGCTGTGCTGAACTGTGGAAGAACTCTGCCAGTCTCTTACTCTGTTTGTTATTATGTTACCTTTTCTTCAAATTTAAAACACGAATAAATGTAATCAACGCCTTGGAGAAGCTAATTTGGCAGTGTTTTTTAAGTGATACTCATCTATTTAACTGAAGAGTTGTTTTCAGAAAACAGTTTTTTTTAAAGTATGGGTAGGATATACTGGCATTGCTGAACAAGAAGGCATTTTGTACATATGGAATATGATTTCTTGTGAATAATGTTCTTTCTACCCAATCTTTTTTGTCAAGTTTTATTAGCTACCACTGTAGAAATGTTTATTTCTCTATCGTACAACCTTTCGGATTTAGTGCAAATATTTGACTGTAAAAATTGCTTGAAAATGGCTTGTTTGAAGGTGGCTGTCATGGGTTGACCCCAGCTAGGTGCCAGGTGCCCACTCAGTCACTCTATCACTCCCTCTCCCACTGGGAGAGGGGAGAGGATAATATCGAAAAAGACTATCAGGGTAAGAAAAGGCAGTTTTATTACAGTGGGGAAAAAATAGAACAAGCAAGCAGAAAGTTGCGCGCAGAAGAGCAGAGGGGAAAACAATCAATCTCTACTTCCCATCAGCAGCAATGTCCGGACACTTTCTGGGAAGCAGGGCTTCAGCACGTGTGACGGTTGTTCCAGGAGGCAAACATGGACCAGCCCTGAGTGCCTCCTCCTCCTCCTCTCTTCCTTCCCTTATATATCTGAGCTGATGTCATATGGGATGGAATATCCCTTTGGCTGACTGGGCTCAGCTGGCCTGCTGGTGTCCCCTCCCAGGATCTTGCCCACCCCCATCCCCTTTGGTGGGGGAAGGAATGTCAGAGGGACAGCAGAGCTTGGCAGTAGCCAAAACACTGCTCTGTTATCAACACCAGCTACCAATGCAAAGCGCAGCACTGTAAGGGCTGTGAGCTTTACCCCAGTCAGGCCCAATACAATTTCCACCCCTTATTCTATACCATTTGCATCATGCTCAGAAATCCTTTCCTACTCACGCATGCAATTTAAGCTACATCCTTAAACCATCCCCATTACATTAACTACTATCTCCTGTCCTTTCGCATCCTTCCAGGTGGTCTCCATTTCCAGCAGAATGTGGGGTCAGGGCAGGAGGAATAGTAAACTTGATTGTCGAGGACTGGCACCATCCCTGTTCATTGTGGCCTTTTTCTTGCTCCTTGCTGAAATTCGTTCTTCGTCAGCTCATGTCCCTTCTGCTACTTACATCCTGCAACATACAACTTCCAACATACGTTATTCTTACCCCAAGGTTAAATCACCTTGGGGTACACACTGGGTCTCCCCATCCTCCTGCATTACCCACCAAGTGCACCCAGGTCCTTGGGCAAAGACAATCCCACGAATGGGTTTGCCCTTCCCCATGGGGGACGCAACCCACACTGACTTCCCCAGCCACTTTCCTATGTGTAGTGCAGGAACCTTGTCTCCCTCCACAGTGTCTAAGGGTTTCGTTTGGGCAGGACCAGGGCGGTTAACAGATCCTCCAGTATTGACTAGCCAAGTGGCTTCTGCCAAATTCACATCCCAATGCTTCCATGTCCCATTACCTAGTGCCCGTAGCATAGTTTTTAACAGTCCATTATATCTTTCAATCTTCCCAGAGGCCTGTGGGTGATAAGGAATACGATATATCCACTTAATGCCATGCCTCTTTGCCCAGGAGTTAATAAGATTATTTCGAAAATGAGTCCCATTGTCTGACTCAATTCTATCTGGGGTTCCATGTCGCCACAAAATGTGTCTTTCAAGACCTGAAATTGTGTTCCGAGCCGTGGCGTGGTTTACTGGGTACGTTTCCAGCCAGCCAGTTGTGGCCTCCACCATGGTGAGGATGTAACTCTTGCCTTGGCGTGTTCGTGGCAATGGCCCAATGTAATCAATTTGCCAGGCTTCACCATACTGGAACCCCAGCCACCACCCTCCACTCCAAAGAGGCTTCACTCGTGTGGCTCGCTTGATGGCAGCGCATGTTTCACACTGATGAATAACCTGTGTGATGGCCTCCATGGTCAGGTCCACCCCTCGATCACGAGCCCATCTGTATGATCTGTATGTTGCATCCCTTCCAAGATGCCCTGATGTTTTGTGGGCCCATCGGGCTATAAATAGCTCACCCTTTCTCTCCCAATCTAGGTCCACCTGAGCTATTCCAATTTTGGTGGCCTTATCTACCCGTTCGTTGTTTTGATGCTCCTCAGTGGCACGACTTCTGGGCACATGGGCATCTACATGGCGTACTTTCACAGTCATGTTCTCTATCCGTGCAGCAATGTCCTGCCATAATGCAGCAGCCCAGATGGGTTTTCCCCTGCGCTGCCAGTTGGTTTTCTTCCACTGCTGCAGCCATCCCCATAGGGCATTAGCCACCATCCAGAAGTCAGTATAGAGATAGAGTATGGGCCACTTTTCTCTCTCAGCAATCTCTAGGGCTAGTTGGATGGCTTTCACCTCTGCATACCGGCTTGATTCACCTTCCCCTTCAGCAGTCTTAATGACTTGTCGTGTGGGATTCCACACAGCAGCTTTCCACCTCCGATGGTTTCCTGTCACTCGACAGGATCCATCAGTAAATAAAGCATATCTTCTTTCATTTTCTGGTAACTCATTATATGGTGGTGCTTCTTGGGCACAAGTCACCTTCTCAGACAGTGCTCCAAAATCTCTGGCTTCTGACCAATTCAAAATCTCTTCTAGGATTCCTGGGAAGTTGGGTTTTCCCATTCGGGCTCGTTGTGTAATTAAGGCCACCCACTTACTCCATGTAGCACTGGTTGCATGATGCATGGAGGGAATGTTTCCTTTGAACATCCAGTGTAGGACAGGCAATCGTGGTGCCAAGAAGAGACGCGCTTCTGTCCCAACAACTTCTGAGGCTGCTCGAACCCCCTCATAAGCCGCTAGTATTTCTTTTTCAGTTGGAGTATAGTGGGCTTCTGCTCCTCGATAACTCCTGCTCCAGAATCCTAATGGCCGACCTCGGGTTTCTCCTGCGGTCCTCTGCCAGAGGCTCCAGGTGAGGCCCTGCTCCCCACCTGCAGTGTAGAGTATATTTTGCACATCTGGTCCTGTCCGAACAGGCCCAAGAGCATGAGCTATTTCCTGTTTGATCTGCTCAAAGGCCTGTTTCTGCTCAGGGCCCCGCTTGAAGTCATTCTTCTTCCGGGTCACTTGATAGAGGGGGCCCACAAGTTGACTATAGCCTGGAATGTGCATTCTCCAGAACCCTACAAGGCCCAGGAAAACTTGTGTTTCTTTCTTAGTAACTGGTGGAGACATACTGGCAATTTTGTCAACCACCGCTGTAGGCACATGACGGCGCCCATCCTGCCATTTTATTCCCAGGAACTGGATCGCCTGTGCAGGTCCCTTCACCTTCCCTTGTTTTATGGCAAGACCAGCTTTCAGAAGAATTTGGATTATTTTCTTCCCTTTTTCAAAAACTTCTGCTGTATCGCCCCACACAATGATATCATCAATAGATTGCAGGTCTTCCGGAGCTCCACCCTGTTCCAGGGCAGCCTGGATCAGGCCATGGCAGATGGTGGGGCTGTGTTTCCACCCCTGGGGCAGTCGGTTCCAGGTGTACTGGACACCCCTCCAAGTGAAAGCAAATTGCGGCCTGCACTCTGCTGCCAGAGGGATTGAGAAAAATGCATTAGCTATGTCAGTCGTGGCATGCCATTTGGCTGCTTTTGACTCTAGCTCATATTGGAGGTCCAACATGTCTGGTATTGCAGCACTTAGAGGTGGTGTGACTTCATTCAGGCCCCGATAGTCCACTGTCAGCCACCATTCCCCATTTGACTTCCCCACTGGCCATATGGGGCTGTTGAAGGGTGAGCGGGTCCTGCTGATAACTCCTTGGCTCTCCAGTCGACGAATTAGTTCATGGATAGGAGTCACTGGAGTCCCGCTTGGTACGATACTGCCTCCAGTGCACTGTCCTGGTAGCAATCGGTACTTGTTGATCTTCCACCTGCAGCAATCCTACGATGAAGGGATCTTCTGAGAGGCCAGGCAGGGTGGATAACTGTTTGATCTTCTCTATATTCACCGCAGCTATGCCAAAGGCCCATCGATATTCTTTTGGATCCTTAAAATACCCTCTCCTGAGGTAGTCAGTGCCAAGGATACAAGGGGCCTCTGGGCCAGTCACAATGGGGTGCCTTTGCCATCTGTCCCCTGTTAAGCTCACCTCAGCTTTTACTACTGACAACTCCTGGCATCCCCCTGTCACTCCAGAGATCCAGATGGCTTCTGCACTCTTGTGCCTTGATGGCATCAGTGTACACTGTGCACCGGTGTCCACTAAAGCTTTGTACTTCTGTGGATCTGATGTGCCAGGCCATCGAATCCACACCGTCCAGTATACCCGGTCATCCCTTTCCTCCTCCTGGCTGGAGGCAGGGACCCTCTATTCCTGTTCTTGGTCAGAGTATTCACTGTCTGACCTTTGTGATGCCAAATCAGAAGTTCCCTCCTCAGGACTGTAGGAAACAGTTTTAGTTTTCTTATATCTGGGAAATTGCTGATTGTCTTCTGGTCTCTCTGTGGTAACTACACTGACAGTCTTCTTGGGCAGCCCCTTCATAACAGGTCTCTTCCCCCTCAGTTCTCAGACCCGGGCGCTCAGCTTAGAGGTGGGTTCACCATCCCATTTCCTCATGTCCTCTCCATGCTCACACAGAAAGAACCAGAGCTCGTTACGTGGCCTGTTCTTGGGGCTTCCCTTCCCTCTGACTGGGGTTGAAATGGAGCGATCTCTTGGGCTGCCTCTAAAAGTTGGGGTGGTGGCTCGCAGGGATGAGGGAGCACCCAGAGTTTCTTCTACATTTCGGAGCCAGGCAGATGCCAACTCTACAGTTGGTGTATCCATTTTTGGATAATAAAGTGCCACCAAGCTGCTGGAATATGATGCTGGGGCACCTTGAACCACCTTCCTCCACATGCCAAGTGTACAAGGGACATCCTCTGGATCTATGGTGATGCTATCATCCTTTAGATCACTATAGACAGTTTCCAGCACTGCTAATTCTCTCATGTACTGGATACCTTCATCCACATTGGTCCACTTCCCTGGGGACTTTACAAGATCATCCTTAAAAGGATATCTTGCCTTCATACTTGAAAGAAGCCGTCTCCAGAGGCTACAAGTTGCTCCTTCCTTTGCAAGTTCTCTTTCAATTTCCCAATCCCTAGCAAGGGATCCTAGCTGTTGGGCTTCATGACCTTCTAACTGCTGACTGTCGGCCCCATTAACCCAGCATTGCAGCAGCCATGCAGGGATCCTCTCACCTGACTGGTAGCTGTAATACTTTCACAGGTCTCGAAGTTTGGATGGGGTCAGGGACCGAGTAACTTCAGTCTCCTGTTTAATCTGCCTCACTCCCTTCGATTCCTTTGCTGAGGGACCTGCCTCTGTAAGGGCTGTGAGGTTTACCCCAGTCAGACCCAATACAGCGGCAAAGCAGAGGGGTTTTTTTGTTGTGGTTTTGTTTGTTTGCTTGTTTTGCTGTGGATTTGGCACATTGTACGTATTTCACTGGATTATTTTCGGAAATCTTTCTCCTCTTATATGACACTTTGGGCCTTTCTACTGTCTTTACCCAACTGCACTTGGAATAACAATTTCGCCATCTTTTCACATAGCAGCAGGGACAAAGGACAGATCTTAGCATATCTAGAAAATATCTCCTTTCATTGCGTGGTAACATTTGCTCTATTTCTATTCTTAGCAATATAAACTTTCTTTTGGTGGTGGCTTGGAAACTTCTCGTCTTTCTCTCTCTGAGCTCTGAGCACGGAAGGTAAATGTGATCGGCTCCCTGTTGACAGGAGTGGAGACCTGCATCAGAGGGTCTTCAGATTTGTGCATGTATTTTGTTCAGTTGATGGGGTTATTCCACACTTTGTCTCAGTGTTATCCACTGTGCAGACAGATCTGTAATTAATAAACTGAAGAAAAATAAAATAATAATCTTCCTTTTTCTTTCTGGGAGAATAACAACTTCTTCCATGCAAGCATTTATGTATTAAAAGAAATTTGCTGGCCTAGTTAGCGTGAAAAAGCAATTTCATCAGGCACAAAAGGAATACAAAGGGAGAAAAGTAACTGTAGGCCCTAACTACAGACAGTAATGATTGCTATTTACAACTAAAAAACAAAATTACAAGCTGAAAATATTCTACTAGAAACTTCAAGTGCTTGCTAGCTGTTGCTGTTGTAAGAGTTTTCCGTTTTATTTGTATTCCTCAATAAAATATATGTTTTACATGACAAGAATTCAGGACAAGATTCTGTTCATGATTGAGATTGCTGGTAATGGAAGCAGTATTTGGTGGTGTACTAAAAATTAATGTTATGTTACTGAAAGTTCAAAAAGAGAAAAGGATTGTCTCACTGTCATATTGATAGAGCTGGTTGTTTTAATTGTTTTACTCACATGATTTCAAACCAGAGGACTGTTCTGAACAGGTAATAAAATTATTCATTTTTGGAAGAGTTGTATTAGTGGTTCCCTTATGACATTAGGTATTTATTGCCTTGGATGGCGTTGTATTTTTCCTGAAGGTTTTTGTATTTGTTTGGGAAGCAGGAGTGCCTCTATGCGGTCTTGTTTGCTCCATTTAGATAGCATTAATTTTGCTTCCCAAAATGAAAAAGGAGAAGACTGTAGCAGAAACTAAGTATAGATAGCATTTAATATATTGCTGTTGTTCTTCACTATACACATGCTAAAATTGTGTGAAAATGTGTGTTCTCTTCCCTTCATTTTCCCTTCCTGCTTTCCTGACCTATACAGTATTTTATACCACTGTTATACTCTTTGAATACGTTCTTTGCAATCCAGTCTGATAATTTTATATTGATTTCTGACTGTACTGATACAGTGGTTTACACACTTTGTCCTCATGACATTTGAGATACAGCTTTCTATTATTTTAATCAAAGTTTCTAAGTTGTATGTATGAACTAAAAATATAAAGAATTGAATTTCTACTGCATATTGTTGTTGCTAAATTAATTTATAACCTGAATCAATTTATTATGCCACTGATTAAACTTACTGTAAATAAATGAGGCATGGCTTGTGGAGTTTGACTGATGGAGCTGTAGGCCTATTTTGGCCAGCTATTTAACCGTATATTATCCACACAAAACAAATTTTTAAAAGAACTTCGAGTGTGTTCTGCTGCCAGGGCAACTGGACAATTTTCTGTGTGCTGCACAGGTGTTGGGGCACAGTTTGAATGCACCTGAAAGTATCAATGTGGGTGAATGAATTGCATCCACAAAGAGCATGGAAATTTTTATCTGCGTCAGGTCACAGTTGTGGGTCCTGCAGGACTGGGATTTATTTACATACTTTAATTGCATTCTGTGTCTAATTAGATAAATTTTGTGAAATCTATTTCTTACTCTGCTTTAATATTATGCAATATTAGGTCTGCATTTATTAGAAATAAATTGAGGAATTTTGTAAAGCTGTGAGAATGAACTGTGAGGGCTTGCTTTCAGCTGCATGCAGCACTACTACTGCACATATGATGAGTCTCTTTTGATTTTAACATTGCCCAGATCAACAACTAAATTTTCTTCATGTTCCAGAGGCAGCTGCCCCTTCTCCTAAACTTATACCAGAGCATGGCAGACAGCCACATGCTCACCAAACAGCTAGACGTCCCCATTGAAGGGCTACCTTGGACAGAGTTCTGTGTCCTCTTGCATGAGAATATTGAAGGCCTGATCTTGAACTTCCATAAGGCTAACAAGAGGATGAGTGTCCCCAGGCCCCAGCTGCCTCTGTTGAGCCCAGTGACATTTGTTCACTAAGCAGCAGTCTTGTTAACAAGGGCTGATATTAATCCCTCCTAAAGGATTTGCACATTAACAAATGAATACCTTTAATTATGGCTTGTCCACTGCTTGATTTGATGCCATTGCTGTGGGCATGTAGGTGGGACTGGAGTGTGGATCAAGTCTCTCAGCTCCACTTTCTGTGCAGGACATTCTGATAGGACTACATATTTTTAGCCACAGGGACCTAATTAAAAGAAAATAAACTCCTCTTGCTGCTGAAGAAATTCACAGAATGTAGTCATTTACAGTCATAAAGCAAGTCTTTATTTTACTATAATCCAGAGGCAAAACACACTTGCTCCAGGAATATAATCTTTGAATTATGTATTTATGATTCAGATGCACTATTCGAAAGAATGCAAGTGTGGGGGTTTTTTTGTTTAATTGTAACTTCTAGATTATGACTTTTGTATTCAGAAACACAAGAAGAAATACCTATTATAAAACATCAATATTTTTGTGAAGGAGAAGCTGTGCTTTTTTGAGTGATTTTAATGCAAGTGAGCTTACATGGCCTTTCTCCCCAGAATCCTTGCTTTTTTAGGAAGGACGAAAACCTCTTTTTAAATAAGTCAGCTGGCTCCAGAGACTAAGCTATGCCACTCTTCAGGGTTTCACTTTATGTTCTAGTTTATTTCTCTTTTGAAGTAGAGAAGGAAAGGGAAAGAAAGGGAAGGGGCTGAATATTGTAGGCAGTGCTTGTGGAGCTTGTGTCTTATTGTTGCTTGATTTTTAATTAAGTAGTGTTATTGAGACTGATTGTGAGGTCTCTAGGGCTCTTCTCATGCACTTAGCAGCTTTTCTGGGATTTTAGACTGTGTTGTACAAAACTTTTTTTCCTACAGTTCTGTGTGGTCTGTCTGGGAGTATCCATATTTTCTAGTAACAAAGTGCAGGTGTGTGCATTTGGAGGTCATTGTTGACTTGGTTCATTTCTCCATTTAGTTTGTATGGGAGGTGCAGTGTTAAACCACAAGAGTCAATCCCTTCATACTTGTTGAAAAAACATCATAAATTTATAAGCTGCTTGTAAGGAAAACATTCTCTATGCTGAAATTCCCTGAAATTGTTTTGAAACTTACTGATAATCTGGAATGTCTTGGCTTTTCAACAAAACCCCCAAACTCACAAACAAACAAAAAATGTAAAGGCTGTTTTTTAAATCGTTGTTTGCAATTATCACAAACTTCTAAAGGACTGGCATGCTTGGATTACTAATTTACTAGTTTTCTAAAATTTCACACAATTATTTTTAAAAAATGTAATGAAGTGTATGGTTCAGGTTTCCTACAAAGAAGGTGGCAAACATCTACAAGGTGGTATAAGGATGGCAAAACTGAAACCAAATAAAATACTTTGTTTCAAAATGTATTTCAGTTTTGTTTTGAGATCCAAAACATGAAAGAGTTTTACTTAGTTCTAATAAACATATTGAAGAAATTGCAATTTAGATTTTATGCTGGAATCGTCTATGCTTAACTTAAAGTGAAAAGGTAAATAATAATTTCTTCTTAAATGCTTGTCACACAGCTATCTCACCTAGAATATATTTGCAAGGATAAGACTGACACTGTGAATGACCTTCAGCAGAAACAGGAGGATGCTTTTGAGAAAATATCTGAACAGTTAAAAGCACAGGAGCATTGCTGGCAGAAAGAAAAGGAAAATCTTGAACAGCGCTACTCAAATCTCCTTGCAGAAGCTCGTGCAAGAGCACAGGTCTGGTGTTGTGAACTTCTAATTTTTTCTGTCTTATGAACAGTTCATGGATTATTTCCGTAGTTTAAGCCCCTTAGCAGTTTAAGGTCACTTGGGAATTTTAGTATATTTTTAAAGTAAAAAAAAAACCCAACGACCAACAAACCAACCCACCATTGTGCTAGTGTTAACATCACTTAAAACAAGAAATAAATTACTTCGTTGAAGCATTATGAAGATAATTTGGTCTGCAGCTCCAATTCAAAAGCCTGTTTTGGTCTATAGGGTAGTATTCTTGTTTTCTGAGAATGCTAAGGCTGTAAGGCCGAATTTGCTCATTTTGAGAATTACTAAGGGCAGCAGCTACTTTATCAGCATCATAATTTGCAGAGATTGTATAAAGTAACAATAATGTGGTGTCACCTGGGGGTAAATTTAGTTACATATCTACTGACCCTAAGAACAGTGGTAGATTTCAACAGTGTTAAGCGACTGTTTTACTGATACTACAGTGAGAAGTGGATTACAAGTGTAAAACTGTCACTGCTTTTTTGGATAAGTTATTTGCAATCCAAAATGTTCCCTGTCTTTACCATCACGTCCCTTCAAACCTGTTTCAATTAAAAGTGTTGTGAATAAAGGAAATTGATGTCCCTTGTTGTTTGTGAGTTACTGCAACTTACTTCCTCAGAATAATGCTGAATTTGATGCAGATTTCAGGACTGGAAGTGTTTGCATGCTGAAAAATTTATTCTGTCTATTTTCATGTTCCAGCCTTCCTTACTTTTTTCCTCTCACACTAGCTTTCTGCTTGGTAGAGCAATGTTCCCTCTGAAATTGGAGGATGTAATTACTATTGTTAAGTCAACCCATAAAACTGTATTGTGGGCAGACAGGTGGTGTTGGACCTTCTATAAGCTATCACAGTATTAGTGCATTTTTGTCACAAATCAGGAGTCCATTTGCAGCTGATGGTCATGCAAATTTCTCTGACCCTATTGGTTTGGTTTCATACATCTGATTCTGTAACTGCTTACTAGAAGCAGTACTTTCATCACCATCATTGCTAACACTTTTTGTTCCTTTAATGTGTCATTTGAATGGGAAAACTAGCAATTTCCTTTTATCTCTTACCTGGGTAAACACCATCTAATTAATGTTTTACCATTTTTTTTTTGTTTGTTTCTCCTTCTGTCACAGGAATGTGAAGAAACAGCGCAGAAAACCAGGCAAACACTGTATGGTCTCGAACAAACCTGTGAGAAACTGACCCACGAGAACAATTCTGTGAGAAATTCATTATCAAATGCTCACAGGGAGCGTTCGTCCCTGCTGGCAGCCTGCGCACTGCTGTCAGGGGCCCTGTGTCCACTCTACGGCCGGCTCTGCGCTATGTCCTCCCAAAGAGACCTTCTCCAGGCCCAGTCAAACCTCCACGAGTTGTCAAACCAGAAGATCAGGAGCCTCCTTCATGCTTTCCCTGCTAATGTGGAAAACAGCCAAGACGAAGAGAGGCTGAGGCAGAGAAGAGCCAAACATCTGGTTTATGTGCTCCGAAGAGCTGTGATTGCAGTTCTGGCTGCTAACAGGCTCAGAGCTCTAGCCCAATATTCTTGTTCCCTCTTCGTCTGGACAGATGGATCAAGAGGAAACAATAGAATTCAAGTTTGTATGGGAGAGTCCAGAGGCAGGCGTAAGGTGTCACGTAAGTGCATTGTTTTAAAGTGTTGTGTCAAATTACATAGTTATGGAATAACAAAGATTATTATTATTATTATTATTATTATTATTATTGTTATTGTTATTATTATTACTGACACATAAAGACATATTTAATGACATTTTGTCAGATATTATTTATGGATTTATGGTTTTGATGTTTCTTGACAAATGTATTTCCCTCTAAGAGGAAATGCCTAGTCTGTTAAGCATTGCAAGTAAAATTGCAGCTATACACATGAACTCAACACTATCTGATATCCTTGATATTTGTGTTATGGGTTTCAGAAGTAGGTGCTGCAGCATCTTCTCTGTGCTAAAAATTTTGCAATGTTCCTAAATGATTAGTCATCAACTTTCTTTATTTTTTTTAAAGGTATTTCTCATTTTTTAAATAATTTTTAATATTTATTTCCTACTAAAACCTGCAAAAAATTGCTTTCTGATTCAGGTAAAATATTAGCATAGGATTTCTAAATTTTCTTTTGAGATTATGTCTACTTATCTCTTTCTGTTGCCAGACCAGTTTATGCTTCCCCCTGGAAAGATAAATGATATCAAAAATATTTTGCAAACTAGAAGATTCATCTATTTCTTTTTTTAATAGTTCTGGAAACATGCTAAATATGGTCTAAATTGTTCTGATTAATTTGTGCCTAGCATGCTTATTTTTGTTTGATTTCTGAAAAATCTGGAGGTAGCAGTGTGCCATATCTTTGTGGTTCAGTTATCCTGCTAGCTGTAATTCTGTTTCACAGGTTTTGAAGAGGATGGAGTTGACTGCATTGAAGCACTTGACTGGTTGACTAGCTGTAACCTCTACACTGCAATAATCAACTCCATCTCTGAATTGCAAGATGTTCTCAACAAACCAGGTAATTTCAAATGTTTATTGTTGTACCAGAAATATATTTTTAAAAATAAATAAGTCAGGGTGATCACATAATTTCCATTTTTACAGTTTTATCTAAACTATCCTGGATCATAGCTCTGAAGAAATATTTGTGAATATTATGATAGACATTTTTGACTAGAGGTTGTATCCTGAGCTAGTCAGTACAAATTTTAATGGGGCTGTTTCCCTGAAGGAGTACTTTTATTGCAGGGGGAAATAATAACCTTCTTCTACAATCTCTGAATGGTCATGTCTCTGTACTGTTGGAACAGATTAATTTTCTTGAAAGTCTGATAGGATATTTTATCCTTTCAGTAAAGAGGGCCATGGATGCAGAAGTTTTTGGAGTCTATTTGCAGTGAGAACTGATTTAGGCTCCCTTGGTTCAGCTGCATTGCAGCCATCCCTGGTTCTTTGTTATCCTGTAGTTTTAGAGTCCCCACATTTCTGTCACAAAAAAAAGGATATTAGAAGAGGGATAATTTATGTGAATAAAGGGAAATAGCAGGGCAGAGATGAGGTGATGCATTTTCCGGAAGGTTAAACACTAAATTGATGTAAAAGTTGCCATTGAATAAAATGTGTTTGGATTCAGTTTCAGGCACTTTCTTCTTTGGTGATGCTGTTTTCAATAACTTGAAGTCATATCCTTACAAAGCAAAGTTTGAACTGTGCTTCAGATTCACTATTCTGTGTTTTAGAATATTTACAGTTTCCATCCTGTATAACTGAAAAAGAACTGCATCTTGTAAGAAACCGGAACTAACAACCTGCTTGATGTTTCCTTTTTGTTGTTGTTTCTTGAAGATCCAAACTCCTGGCCTGCCGGACACTCACTTATCAGTGCAGCCAGGAACTCCTTTGCAAAACTGATGGACAATCTGAGAGTATTGATGGAGACAGTCCAAGAGAGCTCTTGCGGGTACACCACTTACCTGGAGAGGAACTCCCTGGTGCAGAGGCTGGCTTGTGGACTGCACAGGTTAAATGCCCAGGCCCTGGAAGCTGGACTGTATGACAGGCTGCCCAGCACAGTAAGCGTATTCACAGTCCTCCTTCATGGAAACAGAAGGTTCACAGTAACAGTGAAGCTGCCTTGATAGAACCATTTATTTTGTTTCAGGCTGGTTATGAGTCCATGACAATAAAGTGCCACTAGAGGAACACTCAGATGTTGATTTGTCACACATGAGTGTGTGAATAGGTCTTTTCTGTTATTGACAGATAATTTTTGGAAAAGGTTTAGTGTATCCAAGTAAAAGTTTTTTTTCAAGTTCCATCAGAACTGTATTAGCTTATAAGAACAAATTTGCTTTTGGCTTGATGTAAATGTTAAGGTTGTTTTTCATAACTCTTTTCTATTTTCTCATGTTTACCATCCTTTCTTTCAGTCAAGATAACCTTCTTCCCTTTAATCAAAATGAAAGGATAAACTCTTTCTTTCAGAATCTTTTATTGTAGACTTTAGGTGAATATACTACTTCCTTGTAAACAGAATTTGCAGTAACCCCTAGTAGGCGATAGGTTCAAACGTTTTCCCTTGAGTACATATTTCAGAGACGGAGGAAAAAAATAGTTTTGTCTTAATTTTTTTGCATCTTAAATATGATTTATTTTCTTGCTAAAATAGGAGATTTTATAGCACATCAATTTGTTTCTGTTTGCTGACAGAGAAACATAGCAATCTTGCAGCAAGAAATATTTGAATTTTTAAAAAAGATTCATACAACAGAGGCAGAGTCTCGCTCACTGCACTTGCAACTTGCAGAATTCAAATGGTCTTTCAATGAGATGCTAAAAGATGTTGAAAAAGTCCACAGACTGCAAGAGAAATTAAATACACTTCAAGATGTAAGTATATTTGATTTGGAGATTCTCTCATTTAATACAAATTCTCCTTTCTACACATTTTTTGACTTGTGTTATTTTGAAAAACAAGCATAAAGTTGATTTACTATTAACAGAATTTTCCAGAAAATTTGCCTTGTAAATGTCACTAAACTAGAAGTTGTAAGTATTTAGAAATACCCCTTTTCCAATGGAGTTTCCTTTTGATTTGTAGAGGGAGGTATCCTGTATAAATTACAGTTTGGCCTTGAGCAATTCTCTTCGTTGGAAATATTGATGTGATTTATGTATTCTCAAAGAAGATTTCACTTCAACAGAGTAAAGTCAGTTGGAATGAGTGTATTCAATAAGAATGTTCATGAGAAATTCCTGTAATATAAAAATAGCAATTTAAACTCTGTATGGATATTGATGAATGTTATAATAATTAAATACAGGTTTTAGTGTGTCTTTTTCCCTGAAGAAGTAACTTTATGGCAGGAAAAAATGTGCGTTTTCCTACATTCTCAGTAGCACAAATGCACCAAAATCCTCTGAATCTGTTGCTGATTGTTTTACTGAATCACTGTGGGTTCCCTAACCTGAAGCCCACCTGGAGCAGGTAGAACCTGTCAGTGTGTTCCAATCCAAACACTTTCAAACAGAGAATGTCAGCTAAATTACATCCCACCCATCATCCTTCCTGTTCTTAGCTGGTAAAATGTTTTGTTTTGTTTTGGTTTTTTTGCTTTAAAATATCTAATAAACTTCACTTTTGTACGTAACAGGTTTTATTCCCTTAGAGTTCTGGGACAGTTAGATGGAAATTGTCACATTTTAGTTTGTAGTTCAAATGCAGATGAGGACTTTCCTTGAAGAATCACTTCTTTCTGGAACAACTCTTGGAGAAGCAGTCCACAAAAGTGTTTACAAGGGTTGATAAGCTATCCACTAAAGTGTTGAACATTGATCTGCATATTTTTCATTTGAAATATAGAAGTTTTTCATCCTAGGGTGTTAATTTGAATGGAATAACGAATGCCAAAACTTTACATGAATGTTCTTTATAAAGAATACAGTAATTAACTGGTCTGCTATTTTATTGTTCAGTGATCTCCCTTCACATTAAAAAACCTTGATATTGATCCTAACTCTGCTAACTTGTTTTAGAATTTGGTATGTTTGCAAGTGGAACTCAGAAAGTCAGGTAGGGAAACCAGTGAATATAGTTACAGAATCAGACACAACTTATTTCTCTTTCCAGGAAACAATCACCCAAGACAATATACATAAGGAATTAGATAATGCTTTGCAGCATGAGCATGAGGTGAGATTGCTTTTACAAGAAACAGCAATGGCTTCAGGAGTTAAAGAATAGACTAGAATTGCACACCACTGCAGACAGATAGAAGCCAAGACTTAAATGTATCTATGCAAGTAAGATTATTCTTCTGAAATAGTGACCAGAATTGTACCTTTTCTTAAGTAGACTGAACAGTGCCGTCCTTGTGTAAATAAAATTACAGGAGTAAATACACACACACTACTCAGTCTGTTGGAATTTTAGGCTACTCAGAAAACCCTTCAAAGATTTTTTTTTTTAAAGCTATAGATGTTCTGTCTTTAAAACTTTTAAGAAAATGTCTTCAATGAGGGTTTGGTGGCTTTATTGGATTTTTTTTCCTGCAATCATTTTGTTTTCTAAAATACACTTGTACATAGTAAATATAGTAAAAACTGGAGGGAATTCTGAGTCAGTAATGCTTTTGCTAGAAAATACATAAAACCTTACTATGCAGTGGTCCAAATCTGCTTCACAGTCAATTTGTCTTCCATGTTGGTCAGCAGCCAGTGGCATTAAGTGGAGTTTATTTGGGCTGCTGAGTAACTCTGCTCTCCATCTGCTGGCAGAGCCCCTCTGATGCTACTGAGGAGCAAAGGATGAGAGACCAAGTTCTGAATCATCAGAAGAGACTCCTTAAAGAGATGGAGCAGGACCGGCAGCATCTGCAGGAAACTCTCCAGAAGTCAGAATATGCCCTCCAACTGGCAGCAAAGTGAGCCCTGGGGCCTGGGGGTTTTCACTTAAAATGTGCAAAAATTTCAGTTCCTATTTCTATGGGCAGGGTTATACACCTGGCTGGTCTAAGGCTAGAAGAGAAAAGTACATCTGCCTCTTTTTTTGGAATTCAGGGATAGTGTTCTTAAAAGGAAAGTGTTAGTTCAAAACACTAGGTGATAGGTTTTCTGCAGTTATCTCATAATAGTGCTCTAAATTCTGGGTGCTGAAATACTGTCAAACAAAATGATCCTGCTATCTTACTGATCTGACATCATCTCTTCGGCAGATCGTTAAAGCTCTGTTTATTTAAGAAATGATTGTTCTCTCTGTTTCCATGCCATCTGTTTCTAGATAGACACAATGTATTTATAGTACATAGAGAAGCATCAGTTAGGTAAGAGGTCTTAGCTGCCAAAGGGACTGAAATGCATTTTGGACCTAGCCTTTCCTGTGGGACAAGACATCTTTCAGCTGATTTTAGCAAGTTTTGGATTTAGACTTAAAGCCCATGCCATTTACACCATAACCTGGAGTGGAAGGAAAGGCTCAGGCATCAGTCTTGAAAAGACTGGTAGTCAAAAGGAGCCCCCTTGACTTCAAGGAGCTTGTTACTAACCGATTCTTAGAGTCCTATGGTCAGATAAAGATACGTCCTTGCGGACTTTGTTTTCTAATACTTATCATAGTATGAAGTACGTATTGTGAATATTGTTGGTCCATGGCTAGGATCTAAAAATATTTTAGTTAACTAACATTTCTCCTCATACCTAGGGTCATTTGACCTCTGAAGAACAACATCTGAGAAGCTTTAAGGGTTTTATGCGCCAGGGAAATCATGCAATTTGTATAGCCCTCAATGAAAGGAGGGCTATAACAAGCTAATTAAAATGGCAAATGTTACTTGGTATGATAGGATCAAAGCAGGTGTGACCTGCAGAAGGATTTGTTCCAGGAAGCTTTTCCTTTTCACTCTGCACCAATCTATTCTGGACACTTTAGTAAAGATCATTCCTTGTGGCCATACGTATATCCAGAAAAGGTTATTTTACTGTGAAGTGGCTTTCAAACTGGCGCTTTTTTCCTGTATATAGCTGTTGAATATCAACAAAGAAAACTCCTCTTCGTTGTTCTAGCAACTCTTCACAACAAATGGGGATTTTTTTCTCCTTTTGGAACATATAAGCAAAGTAGGTGAAATAAACCGAACCTGCCAGTGTTTTTTGACACAAGAATAGAATATCATCATGCTAGAGTCTTTTTATGACCTCTCTTTCCAAGCCATGATAGTTGTTCATTGATTGGCATATAGTTACATCTATTTTAATTGCTTATCCTCAACAGAAGCATCTTTCACATGGAAATATGCCAAATAGTGGTACATTAACTATTTTTAGGGCTTGTATTGGAGATATGTAAAAGAGAGAAAATCCTAACAGTCTGAGTTATCAACAAGAGTTTTACAAGACATGATAATCATAAAGTAGCAGAAGATAAATTTCTACATTGGTGGAGCTTCAGTTCTATAAAATTACTCTATTGTTCTTGTTTTGTTTTGTTTTGTTTTTCTTTTATAATAGAGAAAAAGAGTGGATCATTAATCATATGAAAGCTGTGAATGGCACTCTGAATGCGGTAAGAATTTTAAGTGTTCCCTCTGATTGTGTTTCCAAACATGCCAGAGCCTTAGAACTGCTTATTCTCAGGGGAGAAGTTGTTGCAAAGCAACTTCCTTTCCTTAGAGTTGAAGTTTCCCCCCCTCAACTTCTTCCATCTTAGTAAACCACAATGAAATAAAATGCAAGTTTGTGGTGCATAAACAACTTGTTCTGAATGTAAAAGCTGCAACAAAATTCACTTTCCCTCCCGCACTGAGTATTGTTTCTGGTTGCTAAGTGAAGGCTAATGGAACACACTAAAAATTGGCAATTGTTGTGGAGTTCACTCTCTACTGAGTAAGGTGAGGTCTCATACACGGTGGCCATAAAACATTTGGCTTTGTGCCTGCTACTTTGGCCTCTGAAACATTATAAATAGGAAAAGAAAAGGCAGAAAGTCATACTTCGTGGTCAGAAACTTTCATGATATTTTTTAAAGCATATTTTAAATTTCGCTGTAATCTCAAGTTGTCTCTCTGACTTGTACAATTTTGCCCTGGTGTAGGACTATTTGAAGGTCCAACAAAGCTGTATCTATAAATTATTTAGGAGAAAGGACTAATTTCAACCATAGCTCTAATGGCAAATGGTTTTATAACTGTTTTTAATCTAGAGCAGCATGGAGAAAAAGAAGTGTTTTCATTACCTTGGGATGCCAATTTCCCTAACTAAGTCTTTAATTCCTAGCAACATGGGAATCTCTTCTTTATTTTAGTTTCTGCATTCTGCATTCATCAAAACTGTTGTTAATTTTCAGATACCCTTTCAAAGTCTCTTTCCTTTAATGTTATTGGAAAGTGACAGAACCTAAACTGCGTGATTCACCTGCAGCAAACCGTGCTGATAGAAAATTTCCTGTGTGCCACCACCATCTTCATACTGGCTGCTTTCAAACTTTGGAAGTGGATGTCATGCAGCAAGTGCTGTGTTTTTGCAGTATTACATACAAGTCATATCCTTGGCCTTCCTCTTTTCAGACCAGGGCAAGATGCTTTTCTTTTTTTTCCTAGCATTCTCTCCCACCACTGTGAATTAGAGATTTATTTTGCAATGAAAAATTATTCAGTCATAATTTATTCATGGATGTTAGGTCCAGCAGTCAATGCAAGTCCACTCAATGGGCTCAAGGGGACCCAGTTCATCCCACCTGGTGTGTCTGAAGGAGAATTACCACTGCTGCTGGGTGTTCTTTCCCTTTAGGTCAGAGACCAGGCATCAGGTGCTGCAGCAGCCACGCTGCTCCCCAGCCTCCATCTGGAGACCCTTTCAGAAGAAGCAACAAGGGGCAGGCCAGACGCTAGAGCATTCCAGGTTAGAGTCTAAAACCAATCCTGTTTATTTTTTTTTTAATTTTCTTTCATTTTTTTTGCATCTGAGATAGAATAGGCGGATAGACTGCTCTGAGTGTGTGGAGAGCAAAGAGCTTCAAAACTATTGCAGTCAACAATTGAAAGGGAAATAATTTCCATATATATTCTTGCACATGGTATTTCAGAGATAATGGCAACTTTGAATTTTGCAGTTATAATGTTAAATAACTGATGGGAATACAAACATGGAGAAAAGTATATATACCTGAAAATTAATATTCCTCTATTCCCCCCCCTTTTCACCTTAATATACACAAGACTAACCAAAAAAAAAAAACAAAACCAAAACCAAGTAAGATCCCCACAAACAAACAAAATTGGCCGAATAAAAAACACAAGATTTTCATCCTCCTTCTTGATTAGTATCATATTTTTTTCAAACCACAATTCCAGAATTAACTGTGGGTTTTTAAGCATCCCTCATTTAAAAGAAACTGCTACTTAGATTGTTTAAATATAGAAGCTATTTTGTTCATGTAGATTTAAAGACTTGCACATTTCAAAATACTAATTTTGTTCGGACAAAACAATGAATGGAAAAAAAGAGAAATTAACTGAAAATGTGCCATATTTTCAGATTTGAACATGGATTCAGTGCAATGCCTCCTTACTGTTTTAAAGTTTGATGTCTTCTTCAGAAACTGTCCCTTAGTCTTTATAATTGTGCAGAGTACGTAAGTGCTAAGACAGATTTTTTTTTTCCCAATGAGAGAACAAAAGGCAGAGTGAGTACATATTTCTTTCATTGTGCTTCTCTGTCTGAATTAGAGAGCAGGTAATCAAGCAAAGTTCAAGGAACTTAGACAAGGCAAGTATTGCATACAGTGTGTACATTTCTGCAGTAATTCCTTCCACTTTATCGTAGATTTTCTGTTTCAATGCGGTATATAATTGCAGGCTCAGGGTCACAAAATCAAACACACAAGAAAGGCAGATTCTAAGCTAGAAATTTCTCACTGCTGCCCTTTTGCCTATATGCATGCATTCCAATATGATAAAGATATAATTTATGTGTGCATTATCATGTTTCTGCATAAAAATATGGTAATATGTAATATGTAATGCCTTGAGATTCCCATGAAGCTTAATTAGCACAGATTAACTTTTCCATCAAAGGGTAGAATTACAAATGTTCCCCCAGTACAGTGATAATCCATGTTAGAGCTGCACAAAAGGTCACATGGGTGGCATCTTTTCATAGGAGGCATCATGGCAATCACCAGCTTTTAAATCTTGCTTTTCTAATATGGTATATTTTTTTATCTCATCCCAACTCCCATTCTTTTTTGACTTCACAATAATTGCAGAGGCATCTGCAGGGCAGCCTGTTCCCTCTTTCTTTCCAGAAGAGAATCAGAAATGCAAAAATTTGCATTTCATATTTGTACAAAGTGTTTGTGGTATAACTAACACATAGTACAGTACATACTGGTGGGGCAGAATTATAAAGTTCTTGTTCACCTGGCAGTTTCAGGTACATTCGGTAGCTTGGGACATACACAAATAGCACCAATGGCTCACAGTTTGCATCACTGTGAATTTCCTTTTCTCCTTCCATTTACCTCTTTCTGCCTTTCCCTAACTTTCTTTGTCCTTTTTCCCTTCTCTCTCTCTCCCCTCCCCTGATCTCTAGTTCCCCTTCGATTCCTTTCCAAGAACATTATTGAGGTTTTATTATAAAATCTGCCTTTTATAGCCAGAGGTCACCTAATGGATTTTAATTTTACTCTCTGCCAAACTCGTTTAAGGGCAGTCCTGCAATCTTGAGTGAAGCAGTTAGGAATCACTTTAGGGACACTGGTCATTAAAAGCAGTGGAGCTGTTTGCAGTCACATCCTCTAGAATTGCCTTAGTCTGTGACAAGTGCATGTCAATTAAAGCCCTTATAATCTGCAAGAATTCTCTTTTAGGACCAGACCCAGAGACACTTTCTGATGAGGAAAGATGCAATAAGGGTTAATTTGCCACTGCTGTTTCCTAGACGCTACAATGAAATAACCTGATTAATTTTAGATGTGTTAACGTCTATTATGAAAAGCAGCAGTGTGAAAACAAGTAAAGGAAAACTGCCAAAATCTTTGTAAATCCCTGTTTGTGGTACTAAGTAATTTTTGTCTATACTACACGTTCATATTCAAAAGATCAAATTCATACTATCTAAAGGGAAAAACTATAACAAATAAAATGTGATTAACCATTGTAAAAAGACCAATCTTTTCAACAATTAGTTGAGACTACATGGGATACATAAAAAGTTACCAGTACTGCCAAATAATTCATGTTCTCTTGTCCTGCTAACTTCACCATCAGTCTAATCAACATAACAAAATTGGGGCATTCTTCTACTACATACATGGAAACATTTAGGTTTTTCCAGCTGTATTGCAATCAGAGTATTTGTTTGTAGAGATCTGTAGGTTTACAGTGTTTAGTTTGTTACTGACAGAGTGGAAGGATTAGTAAATTGACTCATTTTGGAAGTGTGAGCGTTAGCCTGAGACTGTGTGGTAAATTTTTGTGAACAGAAATTGAACCTGCACTGAGTCTTGTATTAAAATGAAATGAAAAATTGTATCAAGAGTTCAGTGCTGTACTGCATGCTTGAAAACTTCTCATCAAAACATTTTCTAACTAGGGTGTGGAGTAATTTCCTTTTCTTCAATATTAATATTAATATTAATATTTAAGATTTTAATATTAATTAATATTTAAGATTTTAGAAGAAATACAAAATCCAGAGCTAGACATTTTTGATGTTTAAGTCCTGGGACTGAAATTCTTTTTGGCCTAAAAACTATATCTGATTTCTCTGATTAATAAAAATTGTGTCTTTTGTAGTGAATTTGGATGTGTACTATTTGGCATTTAAGTGTAGCTTGCTTGGCACTCATGATTTCTTTTACTTTTATTTAAAGCATGTGCTTTTAAGTTTTATGGATCTCTACTCACTGGCAGCTGCCAGAGTTGAGGCAATAACAACAGGAAGAGAACTGTCACGGGGTCACTTTGAACCCCAAGCAGTCAGTATACCTACTGCTCCTTCTGCTCCTCCTCATGATGGTAAGCCTGCTTTTCAAGCAATTATAGTCACTTGGATGTGTGTTCAGAGCCAGCATCTCTCTGCTATTGTACACAAATACAACAATAGTTAAGTGTAAAAATAATGCATAATATTACTATGGATATTATCCATATTTTATTATGGATAATAAAACTAGTGCTAAGAGAAACATTCTGAGACATTTCTTAGAAGCGAAATGGGATGACGAAACCTAACACAGAGATTAAAATTACTGTAAAACTACTGTAATTTTTTTTATTTTCTATTGGCCCATATTTCCCTGGTGTGTTTTTTGGTTTTAGTTCATGTTTTGGTGGCCTGGTTGGTTGGATTTTTTGGTTTTGGGGAGTCGTAGTAGTGGCTGCGTGGGTGTTTAATTTTTGATTTTTTTATATTGCTATTTTTAATTCTTTTCTTTTCTTTTCTTTTTTCTCCTCTTCTCTTCTCTTCTCTTCTCTTCTCTTCTCTTCTCTTCTCTTCTCTTCTCTTCTCTTCTCTTCTCTTCTCTTCTCTTCTCTCCTTTCTTTTTTCTTTTTTTTTTACCAAAGACTTTTTCCTTTCTTCTTCTTATAAACCATTAACATTTCATAATAGTCTTTCCTAGCAAGCATAACCATTTCTGTTCTGTGCATTTCCTTTTTTAAAAAAAAATTTACTTTCCCTGAACAGAATCTTTGCAGGTTCACTTTGAACCTGAAGCAGCCAGTACACCTGCTCCTTCTTGTGCTCTTTCTCGTGCTCCGTCTCGTGCTCCTTCTCATGCTGGTAAGTCTGATTTTCAAACAATTACCATCAGTTGGATGTGGCTTCCTAGCCAGCATGTCCCTTCATGCTGTACAGGTTCTATAGGCAAATAGGACAAAACTTTAAAGTATAAACGTTATGGAGCAATGAAAGTAGTGCAACCAGAAATGTTCTGAGACATTTTTCATGAGAGAAAGGGGATGGTGAAAGCTAACATAGGGATTAAAATTACTACTGAATCTTTTTTTAAATCTGTTGGTCCCCAGTTGCTTGGTTAGTTTTGGTTTTAGTTTGGGTTTGGTTGCTTGTTTGGTTGGATTTTTTTTTGGTTTTGTGGATTGGTGGTTGTGGGTGTGTGGATGTTTGGTTTTTTATTTTTTAAAACAATTTCTATTTAAAATTTCTTTCTTTCCTTTTTTTTCTTTTTTTTTACCAAAGGCTTCTTCCTTTCTGTTATAAACCATTAACATTTTTGTAATAGCCTTTCCTTGTAAGCATAACCATTTCAGTTCTGTGCATTTCATTGCTTTTAAAAATTTATATTCTCGGAATAGAATCTTTGCGGGTTCACTTTGAATCCAAAGAAGACAGTATATCACCTTCTCCTTTTCGTGGTCCTTCTCATGATGGTAAGTCTGCTTTTCCAAAAATTATAGTCACTTGAATAGCCAGCATCTCCCTTCGTGCTGCACAGCTTCTGTAGGCAAAAACAACAAAGCTTAAGTGTAAACATAATGAAGCAATAAAAGTAGTGCAAGCCAAAATATTCTGAAACTTTTTTCAGAAGAGAAAGGGGATGGTGAAAGCTAAAATAGGGATTATAATTAATACTGCATTTTTTTCTATTAGTCCCTATTTCCTTGATGTATTTTTTTGTTTTAGTTAGGGTTTAGTTTCTTGGTTGGTTGGGATTTTATAGTTTTGGGGTGTGGTGGTGGGTGTGTGTGTGTGTTTGGTTTTTGATTTTTACAATTGCTATTTTTAATTTCTTTCTTTCCTTTTTTTTTTTTTTTTATTTTACCAAAGGCATCTTCCTTTCTTTCTCTAATAAACCATTAACATTTTGTAATAGCCTTTCCTTGCAACCATAACCATTTCAGTTCTGTGCATTTCCTTTTTTTGATAAATTTACTTTCTCTGAACAGCATCTTTGGGAGGTCACTTTGTACACGATTCAGTTGGTACACTTCCTGTTCCTTCTCCTACTCCTGACAGTAAGTCTGCTTTTCAAGCAATTATAGTCACTTGGATTGGGTTCCAAAGCCAGCATCTCCCTTCATGCTGTACAGCTTCTGTAGGCAAATACAACAATACCTAATTGTAAACATAATGGAGCAATAAAGGTAGTGCTAACAGAAATGATCTGAGACTTTTTTCAGAAGAGAAAGGGGATGGTGAAAGTTGACAAAGGGATGAAAATTACTACCGTAATGTTTTTTTCTATTGGTTCTCATTTGCTTGAATATTTTTAATTTTTGTTTAGTTGCTTGGTTGGTTAGATTTTTTTAGTTTTGGGTAGTAGTAGTGCTGGGTGTGTGTGTGTTTGATTTTTATTTTTTTTCTTTTATTACTTCTTTTAATTTCTTTCTTTTTTTAAAGTAAAAGGCTTTTACCTTTCTTTCTTTTATAAATGGCTATCATTTTTATAATAGCCTTTCCTTGCAAGCATAACCATTTCAGTTTTGTGCATTTCCTTGTTTTTTAAAATTTACTTTCTCTGAAGTAAATTTCCTTTCTCTGAATAGAATCTTTTTGGTTTGGCTTTGAACCACAAGCAGCTAGTACTATGTACTATGTACTAGTTTGAAAACAAACCAGCAGGAGATTCCAAGTCAGAACTACAATTTAATACGAAGAACTTACCTTGATGGGTTTGGGGAAGGGTAATGTTGTCAATTTGCCAGGCTTCCCCATACCTATACTTTGACTATCAACCACCGTACCACAGAGGCTTCACCCGCTTGGCCTCTTTGATTGCAGTGCAGGTCTTGCAGCCGTGTATGACGTGTGGGATACTGTCCATGGTCACATCCACCCCTTGTTCACAGGGGTGCATCCTGTGAATGTTCCATTGGTACATTGCATCTTGTTACTGATGACCAGAGGCATCATGGGCCCAATGAGCTAGAAATAATTCTCCCTTGTGCTGCCAGTCCAGATCCACCTGTGATACTCTCAGTTTGGCAGCTCGGTCCACCTGCTCGTTGTTACGATGCCCTTCATTGGCCCGACTCTTGGGTACATGTGCATCCACATGTCGAACCTTCACAGTCAGCCTCTCTACACGGGTAGCGATGTCCTACCGAATCCCGGTGGCCCAGATGGGTTTCCCTCTGCGCTGCCAGCTGGCCTTTCTCCAGCAATCCAGACATCCCCACACAGCGTTAGCTACCATCCAGGAGTCAGTGTAGAGATAGAGCCGAGGCCACTTCTCTCGTTCGGCAATATCAAAGGCAGCTGGATGGCTTTAAGCTTTGCAATCTGACTTAATCCACCTTGTTCCTTTGTACTTTGTGCAATTCATCATGTGGGGCTCCATACAGCAGCTTTCCATTTCCAGTTAGCACCTACAATTTGGCAGTGAAGGGGGCATATCATCTTTCACTCTCTCGTAACTTGTTATATGGTGGGGCTTCCTCGTCATGTGTCACCTGCTCCTCTTCTTCTTCAGAAGATAATCCAAAAGT
This sequence comes from Eopsaltria australis, assembly GCA_034509425.1. Taxonomy (NCBI): domain Eukaryota; kingdom Metazoa; phylum Chordata; class Aves; order Passeriformes; family Petroicidae; genus Eopsaltria; species Eopsaltria australis. The sequence goes on along the minus strand of JAVTVJ010011041.1, from coordinate 46,931 downwards.
CTCACCTTTAGACCAGTTTGTTATAATTTACAGAATCCCAGGGTGATTAGGATGTTCTATCCGGTCTTGCTGTGTGATCAGCATGATCCACTTGCTTCACATGGTGGCGGTGGCATGATGAGTGTAAGGAACCTTTCCCTTGAACATCCAAACCAGCATGCGTAGCCGGGGTACCAGAAGCAGCTGTGCTTTGGTGTTAATTACTTCTGAGACAGCTCAAACTCCTGTATAAGTCGCAAGAATCTCTCAGTTGGGGTATAGCTGGCCTCAGATCCTTTGTATCCCCGACTCCAGAACCCAAACAGTCATTCTTGAATCTCTCCTGGTCCCTTCTGCCACAGGCACTAGGAAGGACCATTCTCCCGGGTTGCAGTGTAGAGCACATTCTTCACATCTTGCCCCATTCTGACTGGCCCAAGGGCTACTGCATGGGCAGTCCCTTGCTTAATTTGTTTGAACCCTTGGTTCTTTTTCGGGGCCCCACTAGAAATTGTTTCTTTTATGTCACGCGATAAAGGGGGCTTATAGTGCTGTACCCCAGGATATGTATCCTCCAAAAGCTCATGGCTCCTAGAAAATTCTGGGTTTCCTTCTACTGGTAGGTGGGGACATAGCCATGATTTCGTTGATTTCTTCTGTTAGGATCTGGTGAGATCCATCTTGCCACTTTACTCCCAGAAGCTGAATTTTTTAAGCAGGTTCCTTAACTTCACTTAATGACAAAACCAGAAGAATTTGGATAAACTTCTCTCCTTTCTTGAAGGTTTGTCTCGTTTTCCCATATGATGATGTCATCAATATACCATAGATATTCCAGAGCCTCGCCCTTTTCCAGTGCAGTCTGGATCAGTCCATGGCTGATGGTGGGACTGTACTTCCACCCCTGGGGCAGCTGGTTCCAGGTGTATTGCACACCCTTCCAGGTGAAAGCAAACTGGGGCCTGCACTCTGCTGCCAGAGGAATGGAGAAAAAGGCATTGGCAATATTGATGGTCACATACCACTTTGCTGCCTTGGACTCCAGCTCATACTGAAGTTCCAACACGTCTGGTACAGCAGCACTTAATGGTGGCATGACTTCATCCAGGCCACAATAATCCACCATCAGTCTCCATTCTCTACTGGGCTTATGCACTGGCCATACAGCGCTGTTAAAGGGTGAATGAGCCTTACTGACTGTCCTGGTTTGAAGGACAGGTGTCTGTTAAGGAAGGCAGGAGCCTCCCTTGGAATGGGAAACTGTAACCCCTCTCCCTCCGAAATATTATAAATTTGAAATCAAGAGGCTCTCAGGCAAAGATATAGAAATAGGAATAACAGTTCTTTACTAATATCTAAAAGAAGGATAACAAATAACAACAACTATAACGTTAACCAACAAACAGAACCAGAAACCCAGTGGCAGCCTGCTCGGCTTCAGGCACCTTTTCCCTTTGGTGCAGCTCCAGTCACCGCCTGCAGGGGCGCTCTGGGTGCGTGAGTCCCCGGTGGCTGCAGGGGCGCTCTGGGTGCGATGATTCCTCGGCGGCTGCAGGGGGCGCTCCGGCGTGAGCTCAGGTAGCACACGGCAAATGGCAGCTGCCCGAGGCAGGGAAGGATGGAGGAGAGCCCTTGCTCCACAGACCCTCGGGAGGGGCAGCTGGTGTCGGTGCCGCAGCAGGATCCCCGGACACAGGGAGCTGGGACGGTAAGGGGTCTCCACGTGCAGGGAAAAACCTCGCTACAATGTAGCGGAGAAAACTCAGAGCGGGCTGGTGGCAGGCAGGTCGGCTCCGGATGGGGCAGAGGGCAGAGACTCACAGCAGACAGACCGGCAGCTCCGCGCTGGCTTCTCAGGGGCTGTGGGTTCAGCAGACAGCAGCTCCGACCGTCCAGCTCCGAGGGTCCCGAGCAAGAGAGCGTGACCTCTGTCCTGCCCTTGCTTTTCAGTCTCTCCAAATCTCGTGTTGTCAAGCCCGGCTTCCATGAGGGGCAATTCTACCCCACCCTGCCAAGGAGAAAGGCTCTAGCCTTGTGCTTTGTTTCTCTTAAGTACTCAATCATTTGTGTCTTGGCAACCCATGGGAGAAAAATTCCTGAGGAAAAGAACTGAATCCAACCTTCAACACTGACCACCCCTTGGCTCTCCAGTTCACAAATCATCTCATGGATGGGAATTACCGTCTCTCTCTGTGTGGTACTGCCGATAGTGCACTGTTGCTGTGGCAATTGGTATCTCTTGTTTTTCAACTCTTAGCAGTCCCACAGCAGAGGGGTCATCTGAGAGAACAGGCAGGGTATTCAGTTTTCTGATGCCTTCTGTCTCTTCTGCTGGGTACAAAGGTCCGGCTGCCTCCTCGTCAGTCACTATGCAGACTGATTTGCTCTTCAATTTCTTTTTCAAATGGGGACAACTGCTACCAGCTTAGGCTGTCCTGGCATAGTGATGGTTTGTGTGGAAGCATTGACTGTTCTTTTGGTTCCTTTTCTGTCTGTGACAGTTTGCATAGAATGCTGCCTGTTGCTTTGCTGCTTTTCTTCTCATCCTGAGGATGCTGTGCCAAACTGACAATTGTTCTGTCTCTAAGCATGGTGTACACAGTGCAGGTCATAGAGAAAAGAGAAAGCAGAAATGGCAACAACATTATGCCATCCTTGACATCCAGAGGGAATTCAATATTTTCAAAAACTGATGTGTCAGGATTGAAAGGCTGGAAGAAATCATTCTCTACTCTTATTCCCAGGGGCTGGGTGAAATTGTTGAGGAGGCTTCAGATGTAGCAGCCCAGTCTAGGACAGGCAAAAAAAATTGAGTATATATTCAGAATGGCATCCATTGCGTTGGAGGTTATCATGCAATAGACAAAATAAACCATCAAAGAGATTTTCATACCATTCCCATAGTTTCCCATGTGGGGAAATATACAGAGAGCAAGTACCCAAGTAAACATGTTGAACATCATGGTGAATAGGAAGTTTCTGTGATACAAAATTGTAATTCTGATTTCTCTCAGGACTGCTGCACATTGGGTGCCAAAATATGTGCTAGTGTGAAAACAAACCAGCGGGCAATTTCAAGTCAGGACCACAATTGATTAGGAAAATTAAAATAAACGCAGAAAAAACTGGCTTAAACTTAGAGAGTGAGGATACAACCTGAACACCCTGTTGGTCAGGGTGGTGGTAGAAGTCTGATTACATGGTGGCTTCAGTCCTGTTGAAGTGATAGATGTGGTTCAGTTGAAGCAGTGAACCTGTAGAAGGGTCTGGTGTTCTGAAAGTCCAGAGTGGTTATGTAGCTCTTGTCCACTGGGAATCCAGTTAATAAAGCTGCTCTGGTATTCCTCAGATTATATTGAGGTTGCTTAGTTCTTCCCCTTAGGCAGAGCATTAAAAATTGGATTATATGATTTTATGAGTCATACAGTGAGGCCTTGATGGCTCATTAGTGGAGATAGCCCCCTGGAGGGAGTTACAAGGTTAACGGAGAGGATAAAGAGCATGGCCCCATATATCTTATGAGCTTACATACATGGTATCAGAATACATGCTTTTTGGTTATATCTTAAATTGTAACCTAAGACACTGAAGTAGATTTACTTTATCTGAACAGTCTCCATTTGGCATCACATTGAATCCCAGGCTCCTACCTCTCCTCATTTTCAAGTTTGGATGTGGGTTCAGAGCCAGCATCTCCCTCCATGATGCACTGCTTCTGCAGAAAAATACTACAGTACTTGATTGAAAACATAATGGAGCAGGAAAACTACTGCTCACATTTTGAAATACCTATTTCTTGCAACCAAAACCAATTCAGTTGTGTGCATTTCCCTGTGGTTTTAATATTTACATTCTCTGAACAGACTCTTTTTGGCAACCTGTTCCATGTCAAGCATCTCACACACCACTTGCTCCTACTCCTCCTCCCGATGGTAAGTCTCCTTTACAAGCAATTATAGTCACTTGGATGTGGCTTCAGAGCCTGCATCTGTCTCCATGGTGCACTGCTTCTGCAGGAAAATGCTAGAGTACTTGATTGAAAACATAATGGAGCAGGAAAACTACTGCTCACATTTTAAATACCCATTTCTTGCAACCATAACAAATCCAGTTGTGTGCATTTCCCTGAAGTTTTAAAATTTACATTCTCTGAACAGCCTCTTTTTGGCATCCCGTTCCAAGTCAAGCAGCCCGTACACCACCTGCTCCTACTCCTCCTCCTGATGGTAAGTCTCCTTTTCAAGCAATTATAGTCACTTGCATGTGGCTTCAGAGCCAGCATCTCCCTCCATGCTGCACTGCTTCTGTACACAAATACAACAGTACTTAATCGCAAACATGAAGCAATAAAACTAGTGCTAACAGAAATGTTCTGAGACATCTTTCAGAAGACAAAGGGGATGATGAAAGTAAACAGAGGGATTAAAATTAATACTGTAATATTTTTTTTATATTGGTTCCTATTTGCTTCATTATCTTTGAGTTTAGTTTCAGTCTGGTTGCTTGGTTGGTTGTATTTTTTTACTTTTGGAAAGTGGTGGTGGTTGGGTGCTTGGGTTATTATTTTTTTAAATTATTGTTTTAAATTTCTTTCTTTCTTTCTTTCTTTCTTTCTTTCTTTCTTTCTTTCTTTCTTTCTTTCTTTTTTTCTTTCTTTCTTTCTCTCTTTCTCTCTTTCTCTCTTTCTCTCCTTCTTTTACCAAAGACTTTCTCCTTCCTTTCAGTTATAAACCATTAACACTTTTTGTAACAACCTTTCCTTGCAACCATAACCATTTCAGTTCTGTGCATTTCCTTGTTTCTGAAAATTTGTTTTCTCTGAAGTAAGTTTACTTTCTCTGAATAGAATCTTTCTGGGGTCGCATTGGACACCAACTAGCCAAAACACCGCCTACTCATGCTCATGACAGTGATGGTAAGTCTGCTTTTCAAGCAATTATAGTCACATGAATGTAGGTTCAGAGCCAGCACGTTCCTTCATGTTGCAAATGTTCCTTCTGCAGGCAAATACGACAATACTTAATTGTAATCTTACTGGAGCAATAAAATTAGTGCTAACAGAAACATTCTGAGACTCTTTTCAGAAGAGAAACGGGATGGTGAAAACTAACACAGGGATTACAATTACTACTTTAATGTTTCTTTCTATTGGCTCCCACTTGCTTTGATTTTTTTGTTTTCAGTTTGGTTTTGGTTGCTAGGTTGCTTGGATTTTTTTGGTTCTGGGGAGTCGTCAGGTGTTTGGTTTTTGATTTTTTAAAATTACTATTTTTAATTCCTTCCTTCCTTCCTTCCTTCCTTCCTTCCTTCCTTCCTTCCTTCCTTCCTTCCTTCCTTCCTTCCTTCCTTCCTTCCTTCCCTCCAGAATTCCTTCCCTCCAGAATTCCTTCCTTCCAGAATTCCTTCCAGAATTCCTTCCAGAATTCCAGAATCCCTTCCAGAATCCCTTCCAGAATTCATTCCAGAATTCCTTCCAGAATTCCTTCCTTCCTTCCAGAATTCGTTCCTTCCAGAATTCATTCCAGAATTCCTTCCTTCTTTCCAGAATTCCTTCCTTCCAGAATTCCTTCCTTCCAGAATTCCTTCCTGAATTCCTTCCTTCCAGAATTCCTTCCTTCCAGAATTCCTGAATTCCTGAATTTCTTCCTGAATTCCTTCTTGAATTCCTTCCTGAATTCCTTCCTGAATTCCTGAATTCCTGAATTCCTTCCTGAATTCCTGCATTCCTGAATTCCTTCATTCCTGAATTCCTTCCTTCCAGAATTCCTTCCTGAATTCCTTCATTCCTGAATTCCTTCATTCCTGAATTCCTTCCTGAATTCCTGCATTCCTGAATTCCTGGTTTCCTGAATTCCTTCCTTCCTGAATTCCTTCCTTCCTGAATTCCTGACTTCCAGAATTCCTGAATTCCTGAATTCCTTCCTGAATTCCTTCATTCCTGAATTCCTTTCGGAGTTCCTGATTTCCTGATTTCCTGAATTCCTGAATTCTGTAATTCCTTCCTGAATTCCTGAATTTCTTCCATAACTGCTTCCGTGCTGAATTCCTCCCTCCCTCCCTCCTTCCATCTTCCCTCTTCCCTCTTCTCTTTATTTCTGTTGTAAACAATTACCATTTTTCAATGGCCTTTCTTTGCCACCACGACCATTTGAGTTCTGTGCATTTCTTTGGTTTTTAAGATTTACGTTTTCTGAAGAAAGTTTACTTTCTCAAAACAGAGTCTCTTCAGCCTCAGTTTGTACCCAAAGGAGCTGCTGCACCTCCTGGTCCTGAAAGTGATGGTAAGTCTGCTTTTCAAGGAATTGTAGTCATTTGGATGTGGGCTCCTTGGCAGCATCTCCCTCTATGCTGAACAGTTGCTGTAGACAAATACAGCACCTAACTGTAAAAATAATGGAGCAATAAAACTAGTGCTAACAACAACGTTCTGAGTCTTTTTTTCAGAAGAGAAAGGGGATGGTGAAAGATAACACCGGGATTAAAAATGCTGATGTAATTCTCTTTTCCTATTGGTCCCTTTTGCTTGGATATTTTTGGTTTAATTTAGGTTAGGTTGCTTGGTTGGTTAGATGTTTTGGTTTTAGGGAAAGGCAGTGGTGGGTGAGTGTGGTGTTTTTGACTATTTATTACTATTTTGAATGTCTTTCTTTCATTCTTTCTATTTTCTTTTACCAAAAGCTTCTTCCTTTCTTCTTGTTATAAACCATTACTATTTTTGTAATATCCTCTCCTTGCAACCATAACCATTTGACTTCTGTACATTTCCTTGCTTTTTAAACTTTATCTTCTCTGAAGCAAATTTGTCTTAACAGATATTTTTCAGGTTACCTTTGCACCCCGAACAGTCCGTACATCTCCTGCTCGTACACCTACTTCTGTTCCTGCTCCTGTTGGTAAGTCTGCTTTTCAAGCAATCGTAGTCACTTGGATGTGGGTTCAGAGCCAGCATCTCCCTCCACGCTGCATAGCTTCTGTAGGCAAATATAACAGTACCCATTTGTAAACATAATGGAGCAATAAAACTAGTGCTAACAGAAATGTTCTGAGATTTTTCTCAGAAGAGAAAAGGGATGGTGAAAGATAACACAGTAGGGAAATACTACTGTAGGTTTTTTTTGTGTTCGCTTAATATTTTTGGTTTTAGTTTAGGTTTAGTTGCTTGGTTGGTTGGATTTTTTGGTTTAGGGGAGTAGTAGTGGTGTATGGTTGGGTGTTTGGTTTTGACCTATTTCTTTCAGTACCTTTTAAAATGTCTTCTTTTATTTTTTCCCAAAGGCTTTTCCCTTTCTTTCTGTTATAAACCATTAATATATTTAAATTAGCCTTTCCATTCAACCAAAAGCACTTCAGTTCGAACTATTTCCTTGCTTTTTAAAATTTACTTTCTCTGAATAGATATTTTTCAGCCTTTCGTTTCACCCCAAGCAGCTGCTAGAACTCCTACTCCTGCACCAGCTGCTCATGGTAAGTCTGCTTTTTAAGGAATTATAGTCACTTGGATGTGGGTTCAGAGACAGCATCTCTCTCCATGCTGCACAGCTTCAATAGGAAAACACAACAATATTTATGTGCAAACTTAATGGACCAATAAAACTAGTGCTAACAGAAATGTTCTGAGACTTTTTTCAGAAGAGAAAGGAGATGGTGAAATATAATACCAGGATTAAAATGACACTTGTAATGGTTTTTTCGATTTGTCACTATTTGCTTGGTTATTTCTGGTTTTAGTGTAGGTTTAGTTCCATGGTTGGTTGAATTTTTTGTTTTTAGTGTATGGTAGTGGAGTGTGGTTGGGTGTTCAGTTTTTGACCTGTTTCTATCAGTACTTCTTGTAAATGTCTTCTTTTATTTTTTTTACCAAAGGCTTTTCCTTTTCTTTTGCAACAAACTATTAGTATATTTAAAATAGCCTTTCCTTGCCACAATAATGATTTCAGTTCTGTGCAGTTTTTGCTCATTAAAATGTATTTTCGCTGAACAGATATACCTCTGCCTCGCGTTTCACCCCAAGCAGCCTCTGGAACTCCTACTCCTGTACCAGCTGCTGATGGTAAGTCTGCTTTTCAAGCAAGTACAGTCTCTTGGATGTGGCTTCAGAGCCAGCATATCCCTCCATGCTGCACTGCTTCTGCAGGAAAACACTACAGTACTTGATTGTTAAACAAAATGGAGCAGGAAAACTACTGCTCACATTTTGAAATACCCATTTCTTGCAACCATAACAAATCCAGTTGTGTCCATTTCCCTGTGGTTTTAATATTTGCATTCTCTGAACAGCCTCTTTTTGGCATCCTGTTCCACGTCAAGCAGCTCGTACACCACCTGCTCCTGCTCCGGCTCAAGCTCGGGATGGTAAGTCTGCTTGTCAAGCAATTATAGTCACTTGGATGTGGCTTCAGAGCCTGCATCTCCCTCCATGCTGCACAGCTTCTGTAGGCAAACACAACAATGTTTATGTGTAAACTTAATGGAGCAATAAAGGTAGTGCTAACAGAAATGTTCTGAGACTTTTTTCAGAAGAGAACGGAGATAATGAAATATAATACCGGGATTAAAATGACAGCTGTAATGGTTTTTTCTATATGTCCCTATTTGCTTGGTTATTTTTGGTTGTACTTTAGGTTTAGTTGCGTGGTTGGTTGGATGGTGTGTGGTTGGGTGTTCAGTTTTTGACCTGTTTCTTTCATTACTTCTTTTAAAAGTCTTCTTTTATTTTTTACCAAAGGCTTTTCCCTTTCTTTCTGTTATAAACCATTAATATATTTAAAATAGCCTTTCCTTGCAACAATAACCATTTCAGTTCTGTGTAGTTGTTTGCTCATTAAAATTTACTTTTCTCTGAACAGATATTTCCCTACCTCGCGTTTCACCCCAAGAAGCCTCTGGAACTCCTACTCCTGTACCAGCTGCTGATGGTAAGTCTGCTTTTCAAGCAAGTACAGTCTCTTGGATGTGGCTTCAGAGCCAGCATCTCCCTCCATGCTGCACTGCTTCTGCAGGAAAACACTACAGTACTTGATTGTTAAACAAAATGGAGCAGGAAAACTACTGCTCACATTTTGAAATACCCATTTCTTGCAACCATAACAAATCCAGTTGTGTGCATTTCCCTGTGGTTTTAAAATTTACATTCTCTGAACAGCCTCTTTTTGGCATCCTGTTCCACGTCAAGCAGCTCGTACACCACCTGCTCCTACTCCTCCTCCTGATGGTAAGTCTGCTTTTCAAGCAAGTACAGTCACTTGGATGTGGCTTCAGAGCCAGCATCTCCCTCCATGCTGCACTGCTTCTGCAGGAAAACACTACAGTACTTGATTGTTAAACAAAATGGAGCAGGAAAACTACTGCTCACATTTTGAAATACCCATTTCTTGCAACCATAACAAATCCAGTTGTGTGCATTTCCCTGTGGTTTTAAAATTTACATTCTCTGAACAGCCTCTTTTTGGCATCCTGTTCCACGTCAAGCAGCTCGTACACCACCTGCTCCTCCGGCTCAAGCTCGGGATGGTAAGTCTGCTTTTCAAGCAATTATAGTCACTTGGATGTGGCTTCAGAGCCAGCATCTCCCTCCATGCTGCACAGCTTCTGTAGGCAAACACAACAATGTTTATGTGTAAACTTAATGGAGCAATAAAGGTAGTGCTAACAGAAATGTTCTGAGACTTTTTTCAGAAGAGAACGGAGATAATGAAATATAATACCGGGATTAAAATGACAACTGTAATGGTTTTTTCTATATGTCCCTATTTGCTTGGTTATTTTTGGTTGTACTTTAGGTTTAGTTGCGTGGTTGGTTGGATGGTGTGTGGTTGGGTGTTCAGTTTTTGACCTGTTTCTTTCAGTACTTCTTTTAAAAGTCTTCTTTTATTTTTTACCAAAGGCTTTTCCCTTTCTTTCTGTTATAAACCATTAATATATTTAAAATAGCCTTTCCTTGCAACAATAACCATTTCAGTTCTGTGTAGTTGTTTGCTCATTAAAATTTACTTTTCTCTGAACAGATATTTCCCTACCTCGCGTTTCACCCCAAGAAGCCTCTGGAACTCCTACTCCTGTACCAGCTGCTGATGGTAAGTCTGCTTTTCAAGCAAGTACAGTCTCTTGGATGTGGCTTCAGAGCCAGCATCTGCTCCATGCTGCACTGCTTCTGCAGGAAAACACTACAGGACTTGATTGTTAAACAAAATGGAGCAGGAAAACTACTGCTCACATTTTGAAATACCCATTTCTTGCAACCATAACAAATCCAGTTGTGTGCATTTCCCTGTAGTTTTAAAATTTACATTCTCTGAACAGCCTCTTTTTGGCATCCTGTTCCACGTCAAGCAGCTCGTACACCACCTGCTCCTACTCCTCCTCCTGATGGTAAGTCTGCTTTTCAAGCAAGTACAGTCACTTGGATGTGGCTTCAGAGCCAGCATCTCCCTCCATGCTGCACTGCTTCTGCAGGAAAACACTACAGTACTTGATTGTTAAACAAAATGGAGCAGGAAAACTACTGCTCACATTTTGAAATACCCATTTCTTGCAACCATAACAAATCCAGTTGTGTCCATTTCCCTGTGGTTTTAAAATTTACATTCTCTGAACAGCCTCTTTTTGGCATCCTGTTCCACGTCAAGCAGCTCGTACACCACCTGCTCCTGCTCCGGCTCAAGCTCGGGATGGTAAGTCTGCTTGTCAAGCAATTATAGTCACTTGGATGTGGCTTCAGAGCCTGCATCTCCCTCCATGCTGCACAGCTTCTGTAGGCAAACACAACAATGTTTATGTGTAAACTTAATGGAGCAATAAAGGTAGTGCTAACAGAAATGTTCTGAGACTTTTTTCAGAAGAGAACGGAGATAATGAAATATAATACCGGGATTAAAATGACAACTGTAATGGTTTTTTCTATATGTCCCTATTTGCTTGGTTATTTTTGGTTGTACTTTAGGTTTAGTTGCGTGGTTGGTTGGATGGTGTGTGGTTGGGTGTTCAGTTTTTGACCTGTTTCTTTCAGTACTTCTTTTAAAAGTCTTCTTTTATTTTTTACCAAAGGCTTTTCCCTTTCTTTCTGTTATAAACCATTAATATATTTAAAATAGCCTTTCCTTGCAACAATAACCATTTCAGTTCTGTGTAGTTGTTTGCTCATTAAAATTTACTTTTCTCTGAACAGATATTTCCCTACCTCGCGTTTCACCCCAAGAAGCCTCTGGAACTCCTACTCCTGTACCAGCTGCTGATGGTAAGTCTGCTTTTCAAGCAAGTACAGTCTCTTGGATGTGGCTTCAGAGCCTGCATCTGTCTCCATGGTGCACTGCTTCTGCAGGAAAACACTACAATACTTGATTGTTAAACAAAATGGAGCAGGAAAACTACTGCTCACATTTTGAAATGCCCATTTCTTGCAACCATAACAAATCCAGTTGTGTGCATTTCCCTGTAGTTTTAAAATTTACATTCTCTGAACAGCCTCTTTTTGGCATCCTGTTCCACGTCAAGCAGCTCGTACACCACCTGCTCCTACTCCTCCTCCTGATGGTAAGTCTGCTTTTCAAGCAAGTACAGTCACTTGGATGTGGCTTCAGAGCCAGCATCTCCCTCCATGCTGCACTGCTTCTGCAGGAAAACACTACAGTACTTGATTGTTAAACAAAATGGAGCAGGAAAACTACTGCTCACATTTTGAAATACCCATTTCTTGCAACCATAACAAATCCAGTTGTGAGCATTTCCCTGTGGTTTTAAAATTTACATTCTCTGAACAGCCTCTTTTTGGCATCCTGTTCCACGTCAAGCAGCTCGTACACCACCTGCTCCTACTCCTCCTCCTGATGGTAAGTCTGCTTTTCAAGCAAGTACAGTCACTTGGATGTGGCTTCAGAGCCAGCATCTCCCTCCATGCTGCACTGCTTCTGCAGGAAAACACTACAGTACTTGATTGTTAAACAAAATGGAGCAGGAAAACTACTGCTCACATTTTGAAATACCCATTTCTTGCAACCATAACAAATCCAGTTGTGTGCATTTCCCTGTGGTTTTAATATTTACATTCTCTGAACAGCCTCTTTTTGGCATCCTGTTCCACGTCAAGCAGCTCGTCCACCACCTGCTCCTACTCCTCCTCCTGATGGTAAGTCTGCTTTTCAAGCAAGTACAGTCACTTGGATGTGGCTTCAGAGCCAGCATCTCCCTCCATGCTGCACTGCTTCTGCAGGAAAACACTACAGTACTTGATTGTTAAACAAAATGGAGCAGGAAAACTACTGCTCACATTTTGAAATACCCATTTCTTGCAACCATAACAAATCCAGTTGTGTGCATTTCCCTGTGGTTTTAAAATTTACATTCTCTGAACAGCCTCTTTTTGGCATCCTGTTCCACGTCAAGCAGCTCGTACACCACCTGCTCCTGCTCCGGCTCAAGCTCGGGATGGTAAGTCTGCTTGTCAAGCAATTATAGCCACTTGGATGTGGCTTCAGAGCCTGCATCTCCCTCCATGCTGCACAGCTTCTGTAGGCAAACACAACAATGTTTATGTGTAAACTTAATGGAGCAATAAAGGTAGTGCTAACAGAAATGTTCTGAGACTTTTTTCAGAAGAGAACGGAGATAATGAAATATAATACCGGGATTAAAATGACAACTGTAATGGTTTTTTCTATATGTCCCTATTTGCTTGGTTATTTTTGGTTGTACTTTAGGTTTAGTTGCGTGGTTGGTTGGATGGTGTGTGGTTGGGTGTTCAGTTTTTGACCTGTTTCTTTCAGTACTTCTTTTAAAAGTCTTCTTTTATTTTTTACCAAAGGCTTTTCCCTTTCTTTCTGTTATAAACCATTAATATATTTAAAATAGCCTTTCCTTGCAACAATAACCATTTCAGTTCTGTGTAGTTGTTTGCTCATTAAAATTTACTTTTCTCTGAACAGATATTTCCCTACCTCGCGTTTCACCCCAAGAAGCCTCTGGAACTCCTACTCCTGTACCAGCTGCTGATGGTAAGTCTGCTTTTCAAGCAAGTACAGTCTCTTGGATGTGGCTTCAGAGCCAGCATCTCCCTCCATGCTGCACTGCTTCTGCAGGAAAACACTACAGTACTTGATTGTTAAACAAAATGGAGCAGGAAAACTACTGCTCACATTTTGAAATACCCATTTCTTGCAACCATAACAAATCCAGTTGTGAGCATTTCCCTGTGGTTTTAAAATTTACATTCTCTGAACAGCCTCTTTTTGGCATCCTGTACCACGTCAAGCAGCTCGTACACCACCTGCTCCTACTCCTCCTCCTGATGGTAAGTCTGCTTTTCAAGCAAGTACAGTCACTTGGATGTGGCTTCAGAGCCAGCATCTCCCTCCATGCTGCACTGCTTCTGCAGGAAAACACTACAGTACTTGATTGTTAAACAAAATGGAGCAGGAAAACTACTGCTCACATTTTGAAATACCCATTTCTTGCAACCATAACAAATCCAGTTGTGTGCATTTCCCTGTAGTTTTAATATTTACATTCTCTGAACAGCCTCTTTTTGGCATCCTGTACCACGTCAAGCAGCTCGTACACCACCTGCTCCTACTCCTCCTCCTGATGGTAAGTCTGCTTGTCAAGCAATTATAGTCACTTGGATGTGGCTTCAGAGCCAGCATCTGTCTCCATGCTGCACTGCTTCTGCAGGGAAATACAGCGAAGCTTAAGCGTAAGTGTAATGAATGAATAAAACTAGTATTTATCATTTTTACAGAAGGGAAAGGGGATGCTGAAATATAACACAGAGACTAAAATTACTACTTCATCTTTTTTTTAATCTTTGGTCCCCATTTGCTTGGATATTTTTGGCTTAATTTGGATGTGGTTGCTTGGTTGGTTGTATATTTTCAGTTTCGCCAATTGCTTGTTTGGTTGTGGGTGTTTGATTTTTATTTTTTAAAACTATTTCTTTTTAGAATTTTTTTCTTTCCCTTTTTTATTTTTAACAAAGTTTTTTTTTTTCTTTTTATTCTGTTTTTAACAATTTAAGTTATTATAATAGCCTTTACTCTCAACCATAAGAATTTCAGTTCAGAATTTCCTTGTCTTTTAAAATTTACCTTCTTTGGAGTAAATTTACTTTCTCTGAACATAAATTTTTCTCCTTCACTTTGTACCCCAAGAAGCGAGTGCACCACATAGCTCTGCTCCTGATGGGAAGTCTGGTTTTCAAGTAATTATAGTCATTTGGATGTGGTTTCAGGTCCTGCATCTCCCTTCATGCTGAAGAGATTCTGTAGTCAAATACAATAAAACTTCATCGTAAATTTAATACAGCAATATAACTATTGCAAACAGAAATGTTCTGAGACTTTTTTTCAGAAGAGAAACGGGATAGTGAAAGCTAACTCGGGGATTACAATTTCTGTAATTTTCTTGTAATTAATGAATTTTTGGTAGGTCCCTATTTGAAAGGTTATTATTATTTTCAGTTGGGTTTGGTTTCTTCGCTCATTGGATTTTTTGGTTTTGGCAAAAATTGGTGGTGGGTTGATGCGTGTTTGGTTTTTGATTTTTTTATTGCATTAATATTTTTATATTCTGTATTTCTTTTGTTCTTTACCAAACACTTTTTAAATTTCTTTCTTTTTAAACCATTAGCTATTTTGTAATAGCCATTTCTTTGCAACCACAGCCATTCGAGTTGTGTGCATTTCCTTGTTTTTAAAAACTCACCTTCTCTGGAGCTGCTGCAAGTTGTCACACTGAGTTTTTTTTTCTTGTCTTGCACTGTGGCTCTCGCCACCACAACGCGGGCTTCACTCAGCACCTCTCTTCATGAGGAGCAATGAAAAGGAAAAAAAAGCCGCTGCCACCACTTTTGCCCCCTCTGTTCGCAGCATGGCTGGCTAAAAGCAGCCAAGGAAATAAAGTTCATTGTGAGCCATGCCAAGATAGCAGTGGCCGCGTAGTGCCACCCCGGTTCTGCCAATCTCAACTGTGCGACCGTGGCCCTGCAGCCAAAACCGGACTGCAGGAGCCCTGACACCTACCCAAGAAAGAAAAAAACAGTTCTCAAAGTTTTGTCTCTCTTAAATATGCTATCATAGTGGCATTACCAGCTTTGCTAATTGGCTTAGAAGCATGCCTATTCTCAGAGCCAGTCAGCAATTGGTTTTGCGCGGCACGGAGGAAGCTTTTAGCAGCTCCTCACAGAAATACCACGTGCAAGGCTGGCTTCTTCCTTTCTCGCCAAAAATTAACCCATACAAAACCAACACAGGCCACAAAAGAGAATTTCCCAACTACTGAGATGATCCCAGACATGAAAGAATGGAGATATCACTAGGGACAAAATCAGAAATGTGTATTGACAATCCTTACTGAGCTGGAAGTGTTTGTAATGCTGAATACACCAAGTAGTGATGTCTCCCAGAAACTGGTTTTTTCCTGGAGTATTTGCGTTTCTTACCTTATTTTAATCAACTGGGCATCACTTGCCAACATTACTGCATAGCCAAGGAATACAGGTATCTCAGTGCAAATTCTTTCCTTCTCATGTGGCTTTGCTTATAAAAGTAATACTTGCAAACAAATAGTATAAATCACACAGGTTAAAATAATATTAATATGAAACTTATAATATAAATCACATCATGTAACTTTGGACAAGGTGTTCAAAACTCAGTAATTCAACCCCACACTTGTTATGTGGTAAAGAAAGGGCCTTTTCTCTGCAAAAATTGTTTGATACTCAGTGTTCTAGGTTTGTGAACTTTTAACTTGTCAGACTATTGTAACATATTTGAATATTACAGTAATTTAATTTAAATGTTGCCTGGAACAATATGCCTGTCTCATATTTGAAGAGTAGGAAGTGTTGATTTCAATTGACGGTAAAATATGTCTGAAAGTAAATGAGTCCCTTCTGGGCTAACATGGCACGTGTTCCCTAATAACAGTGAGAGGGAGATAAGTTTATTTACTTGATTAAAAAGCATACCCTAGGAATTACAATGATGAGAGTTAAAAGGACCTCTGTAAGCATTTGTAGCACTTCAAATAAAGTGTTATTTTTTTCCAGTACTTCCTAGGACAGGATACTTGTGCTAATGTCCTTTGTCTATGAAAGATTAACATATATAACCAAGTGCCGTGTGTTTCAAATAAGCACTCAAGACAAGAAGCAAAGATTTATAAGTACTTCACATACATACCTTTGTGAGAGGTATTTAACATTTAATCTAAATGTATATTCCCTCTTGATTTGTTTTTTATTTTTCGTTTTATTCTAGCAAGAGGCACAGAGTCTAGAGATCAACATTTTATCTCCAGGACAGAAAGTCAGCTTGACCAGAGTTATAGCTCAGTTTTCGAGTCACTGCAGCTTGAAACTGACCCTTCCTCTGGTGTTATACACCGCAAAACTTACACTGTGTCTGCAACCAGCACACCCCCTGGTGTGACACCCAACAGAACCTTCACCGTGTCTGGAACCAATGTGCCATCTGGTATGCCACCCTAATGAACCTACACTGTATCTGGAACCAACATAACCTTTCGTTGCACCCATAACCATTTCACTTCTGTGCACTTCCTTGTCTTTTAAAACTGACTTTCTCTGAACAGAATCTTTTCAGATTTGCTTTGTACCCCCAGGAAGCAGTACACTTCGCGGTGCTGCTCCTGATGGTAAATCTGCTTTTCAAGCAATTATAGTCATTTGGATGAGGGTTCATAGCCAGCATCTCCCTTCAATGCTGCACAGCTCCTTTACGCAAAAATAAAAGTACTCAAGTGTAAAGATAATCGAGCAATAAAACTACTGCAGACAGAAACACTCTGAGACTTGTTTCAGAAGAGAAAAGGGATGGTGAAATCTAACACAGAGATTAAAATTAATAGAGTAATTTTTGTTTTCTATTGGTCCCTGTTTGCTTGGATATTAAGGTTTTAGTTTGGGTTTGGTTGTTTGCTTGGTTGGTTTTTTTTTTGGTTTTGAGAAGCAGTTGTGGGTGGGTGGATGTTTTCTCTTATGGCTTTTCCATTACTATTTAAATTTTTTTTGTAATTTTCTTTTACCAATGGCTTTTCCCTTACTTTCTGTTACAAACCTTTAGCATTTTTATAATAGCCTTTCCTTGCAACCATAACCATTTCAGTTTTGTGCATTTCCTTTTTTTTAAACCTTATCTACTATGAAGTAAATCTGCTTTCTTTAAACAGAACCCTCTCTTCTTCACTTTGCACCCGAAGGAACCACTATACCTTGTGTCCCTACTCCTGATGGTAAGTCTGCTTTTCAAGCAATTACAGTCATTTGGATACGATTTCAGAGCCAGCATCTCCCTTCCTGCTGCACAACTTCTGTAGGCAAGTGCAAACCTAATTGTAAACATAATGGAGCAATAAAACTAGTGCAAACACAAATGTTTGGGGACTTTTTACAGAACAGAAAGGTGATGCTGAAAGTGAACACATGGATTAAAATTTTTTGTATTTTTTTTAAATTAATTTTGTTTGTAATTTTTTCTAGTGGTACCTATTGGATTGGATATTTTCATTTTTGGTTGGGTTTGATCTCTTAGTTGGTTGGGTTTTTTGGTCTTGGAGAGTGGGGGTGATGAGTGGTTGGTTGTTTTGGTTTTGTTTTCTTTCTTTTTTTACTATTTTAAAATTCTTTATTCCTTTTTCCTTTTTTTTTTTTTTTAATCAAAGGCTATTTTCTTTCTTTATGTTTTAAAGTATTAAAAAATTTGTAATATCGATTCCTTGAAACCATCACCATTCCAGTTCTGTGCATTTATCTGTTTCTGAAAATTTACTTTCTCTGAAGTTGCAGAAAGTCATCCAGCTGGTTACTTTTCTAGCTACCCTCTGTCATGCAGTGTTTTGTTGGAAATAGTATAGGATAGAATTTTGTAACTATGGACCTCAAATAATTGTGAATTTTGCTTAGCACTGTTAATTAGTAATGGATGGTTTATTTGCTGTGAAACGTGTGAATGTTCTTACAGCGATAGTAAGTAAAATGAAATCTGATAGGCCAAAAAAGAGAATTTTCCAGCTACTGAGATGATCCCAGACATGAAAGAATGGAGATATCACTAGGGATAAAATCAGAAAAGTGAATTGACAATCCTTACTGAGCTGGAAGTGTTTGTAATGCTGAATACACCAAGTAGTGATGTCTCCCAGAAACTGGTTTTTTCCTGGAGTATTTGCGTTTCTTACCTTATTTTAATCAACTGGGCATCACTTGCCAACATTACTGCATAGCCAAGGAATACAGGTATCTCAGTGCAAATTCTTTCCTTCTCATGTGGCTTTGCTTATAAAAGTAATACTTGCAAACAAATAGTATAAATCACACAGGTTAAAATAATATTAATATGAAACTTATAATATAAATCACATCATGTAACTTTGGACAAGGTGTTCAAAACTCAGTAATTCAACCCCACACTTGTTATGTGGTAAAGAAAGGGCCTTTTCTCTGCAAAAATTGTTTGATACTCAGTGTTCTAGGTTTGTGAACTTTTAACTTGTCAGACTATTGTAACATATTTGAATATTACAGTAATTTAATTTAAATGTTGCCTGGAACAATATGCCTGTCTCATATTTGAAGAGTAGGAAGTGTTGATTTCAATTGACGGTAAAATATGTCTGAAAGTAAATGAGTCCCTTCTGGGCTAACATGGCACGTGTTCCCTAATAACAGTGAGAGGGAGATAAGTTTATTTACTTGATTAAAAAGCATACCCTAGGAATTACAATGATGAGAGTTAAAAGGACCTCTGTAAGCATTTGTAGCACTTCAAATAAAGTGTTATTTTTTTCCAGTACTTCCTAGGACAGGATACTTGTGCTAATGTCCTTTGTCTATGAAAGATTAACATATATAACCAAGTGCCGTGTGTTTCAAATAAGCACTCAAGACAAGAAGCAAAGATTTATAAGTACTTCACATACATACCTTTGTGAGAGGTATTTAACATTTAATCTAAATGTATATTCCCTCTTGATTTGTTTTTTATTTTTCGTTTTATTCTAGCAAGAGGCACAGAGTCTAGAGATCAACATTTTATCTCCAGGACAGAAAGTCAGCTTGACCAGAGTTATAGCTCAGTTTTCGAGTCACTGCAGCTTGAAACTGACCCTTCCTCTGGTGTTATACACCGCAAAACTTACACTGTGTCTGCAACCAGCACACCCCCTGGTGTGACACCCAACA
This sequence comes from Eopsaltria australis, assembly GCA_034509425.1. NCBI lineage: Eukaryota > Metazoa > Chordata > Aves > Passeriformes > Petroicidae > Eopsaltria > Eopsaltria australis. The sequence continues at coordinate 27,760 of JAVTVJ010011041.1, read as the reverse complement.
GAACCTTCACCGTGTCTGGAACCAATGTGCCATCTGGTATGCCACCCTAATGAACCTACACTGTATCTGGAACCAACATAACCTTTCGTTGCACCCATAACCATTTCACTTCTGTGCACTTCCTTGTCTTTTAAAACTGACTTTCTCTGAACAGAATCTTTTCAGATTTGCTTTGTACCCCCAGGAAGCAGTACACTTCGCAGTGCTGCTCCTGATGGTAAATCTGCTTTCAAGCAATTATAGTCATTTGGATGAGGGTTCATAGCCAGCATCTCCCTTCAATGCTGCACAGCTCCTTTACGCAAAAATAAAAGTACTCAAGTGTAAAGATAATCGAGCAATAAAACTACTGCAGACAGAAACACTCTGAGACTTGTTTCAGAAGAGAAAAGGGATGGTGAAATCTAACACAGAGATTAAAATTAACAGAGTAATTTTTGTTTTCTATTGGTCCCTGTTTGCTTGGATATTAAGGTTTTAGTTTGGGTTTGGTTGTTTGCTTGGTTGGTTTTTTTTTGGTTTTGAGAAGCAGTTGTGGGTGGGTGGATGTTTTCTCTTATGGCTTTTCCATTACTATTTAAATTTTTTTTGTAATTTTCTTTTACCAATGGCTTTTCCCTTACTTTCTGTTACAAACCTTTAGCATTTTTATAATAGCCTTTCCTTGCAACCATAACCATTTCAGTTTTGTGCATTTCCTTTTTTTTAAACCTTATCTACTATGAAGTAAATCTGCTTTCTTTAAACAGAACCCTCTCTTCTTCACTTTGCACCCGAAGGAACCACTATACCTTGTGTCCCTACTCCTGATGGTAAGTCTGCTTTTCAAGCAATTACAGTCATTTGGATACGATTTCAGAGCCAGCATCTCCCTTCCTGCTGCACAACTTCTGTAGGCAAGTGCAAACCTAATTGTAAACATAATGGAGCAATAAAACTAGTGCAAACACAAATGTTTGGGGACTTTTTACAGAACAGAAAGGTGATGCTGAAAGTGAACACATGGATTAAAATTTTTTGTATTTTTTTTAAATTAATTTTGTTTGTAATTTTTTCTAGTGGTACCTATTGGATTGGATATTTTCATTTTTGGTTGGGTTTGATCTCTTAGTTGGTTGGGTTTTTTGGTCTTGGAGAGTGGGGGTGATGAGTGGTTGGTTGTTTTGGTTTTGTTTTCTTTCTTTTTTTACTATTTTAAAATTCTTTATTCCTTTTTCCTTTTTTTTTTTTTAATCAAAGGCTATTTTCTTTCTTTATGTTTTAAAGTATTAAAAAATTTGTAATATCGATTCCTTGAAACCATCACCATTCCAGTTCTGTGCATTTATCTGTTTCTGAAAATTTACTTTCTCTGAAGTTGCAGAAAGTCATCCAGCTGGTTACTTTTCTAGCTACCCTCTGTCATGCAGTGTTTTGTTGGAAATAGTATAGGATAGAATTTTGTAACTATGGACCTCAAATAATTGTGAATTTTGCTTAGCACTGTTAATTAGTAATGGATGGTTTATTTGCTGTGAAACGTGTGAATGTTCTTACAGCGATAGTAAGTAAAATGAAATCTGATAGGCCAAAAAAGAGAATTTTCCAACTACTGAGATGATCCCAGACATGAAAGAATGGAGATATCACTAGGGATAAAATCAGAAAAGTGAATTGACAATCCTTACTGAGCTGGAAGTGTTTGTAATGCTGAATACACCAAGTAGTGATGTCTCCCAGAAACTGGTTTTTTCCTGGAGTATTTGCGTTTCTTACCTTATTTTAATCAACTGGGCATCACTTGCCAACATTACTGCATAGCCAAGGAATACAGGTATCTCAGTGCAAATTCTTTCCTTCTCATGTGGCTTTGCTTATAAAAGTAATACTTGCAAACAAATAGTATAAATCACACAGGTTAAAATAATATTAATATGAAACTTATATTATAAATCACATCATGTAACTTTGGACAAGGTGTTCAAAACTCAGTAATTCAACCCCACACTTGTTATGTGGTAAAGAAAGGGCCTTTTCTCTGCAAAAATTGTTTGATACTCAGTGTTCTAGGTTTGTGAACTTTTAACTTGTCAGACTATTGTAACATATTTGAATATTACAGTAATTTAATTTAAATGTTGCCTGGAACAATATGCCTGTCTCATATTTGAAGAGTAGGAAGTGTTGATTTCAATTGACGGTAAAATATGTCTGAAAGTAAATGAGTCCCTTCTGGGCTAACATGGCACGTGTTCCCTAATAACAGTGAGAGGGAGATAAGTTTATTTACTTGATTAAAAAGCATACCCTAGGAATTACAATGATGAGAGTTAAAAGGACCTCTGTAAGCATTTGTAGCACTTCAAATAAAGTGTTATTTTTTTCCAGTACTTCCTAGGACAGGATACTTGTGCTAATGTCCTTTGTCTATGAAAGATTAACGTATATAACCAAGTGCCGTGTGTTTCAAATAAGCACTCAAGACAAGAAGCAAAGATTTATAAGTACTTCACATACATACCTTTGTGAGAGGTATTTAACATTTAATCTAAATGTATATTCCCTCTTGATTTGTTTTTTATTTTTCGTTTTATTCTAGCAAGAGGCACAGAGTCTAGAGATCAACATTTTATCTCCAGGACAGAAAGTCAGCTTGACCAGAGTTACAGCTCAGTTTTCGAGTCACTGCAGCTTGAAACTGACCCTTCCTCTGGTGTTATACACCGCAAAACTTACACTGTGTCTGCAACCAGCACACCCCCTGGTGTGACACCCAACAGAACCTTCACCGTGTCTGGAACCAATGTGCCATCTGGTATGCCACCCTAATGAACCTACACTGTATCTGGAACCAACATAACCTTTCGTTGCACCCATAACCATTTCACTTCTGTGCACTTCCTTGTCTTTTAAAACTGACTTTCTCTGAACAGAATCTTTTCAGATTTGCTTTGTACCCCCAGGAAGCAGTACACTTCGCGGTGCTGCTCCTGATGGTAAATCTGCTTTTCAAGCAATTATAGTCATTTGGATGAGGGTTCATAGCCAGCATCTCCCTTCAATGCTGCACAGCTCCTTTACGCAAAAATAAAAGTACTCAAGTGTAAAGATAATCGAGCAATAAAACTACTGCAGACAGAAACACTCTGAGACTTGTTTCAGAAGAGAAAAGGGATGGTGAAATCTAACACAGAGATTAAAATTAATAGAGTAATTTTTGTTTTCTATTGGTCCCTGTTTGCTTGGATATTAAGGTTTTAGTTTGGGTTTGGTTGTTTGCTTGGTTGGTTTTTTTTTTGGTTTTGAGAAGCAGTTGTGGGTGGGTGGATGTTTTCTCTTATGGCTTTTCCATTACTATTTAAATTTTTTTTGTAATTTTCTTTTACCAATGGCTTTTCCCTTACTTTCTGTTACAAACCTTTAGCATTTTTATAATAGCCTTTCCTTGCAACCATAACCATTTCAGTTTTGTGCATTTCCTTTTTTTTAAACCTTATCTACTATGAAGTAAATCTGCTTTCTTTAAACAGAACCCTCTCTTCTTCACTTTGCACCCGAAGGAACCACTATACCTTGTGTCCCTACTCCTGATGGTAAGTCTGCTTTTCAAGCAATTACAGTCATTTGGATACGATTTCAGAGCCAGCATCTCCCTTCCTGCTGCACAACTTCTGTAGGCAAGTGCAAACCTAATTGTAAACATAATGAAGCAATGAAACTAGTGCAAACACAAATGTTTGGGGACTTTTTACAGAACAGAAAGGTGATGCTGAAAGTGAACACATGGATTAAAATTTTTTGTATTTTTTTTAAATTAATTTTGTTTGTAATTTTTTCTAGTGGTACCTATTGGATTGGATATTTTCATTTTTGGTTGGGTTTGATCTCTTAGTTGGTTGGGTTTTTTGGTCTTGGAGAGTGGGGGTGATGAGTGGTTGGTTGTTTTGGTTTTGTTTTCTTTCTTTTTTTACTATTTTAAAATTCTTTATTCCTTTTTCCTTTTTTTTTTTTTAATCAAAGGCTATTTTCTTTCTTTATGTTTTAAAGTATTAAAAAATTTGTAATATCGATTCCTTGAAACCATCACCATTCCAGTTCTGTGCATTTATCTGTTTCTGAAAATTTACTTTCTCTGAAGTTGCAGAAAGTCATCCAGCTGGTTACTTTTCTAGCTACCCTCTGTCATGCAGTGTTTTGTTGGAAATATTATAGGATAGAATTTTGTAACTATGGACCTCAAATAATTGTGAATTTTGCTTAGCACTGTTAATTAGTAATGGATGGTTTATTTGCTGTGAAACGTGTGAATGTTCTTACAGCGATAGTAAGTAAAATGAAATCTGATAGGCCAAAAAAAAGAATTTTCCAACTACTGAAATGATCCCAGACATGAAAGAATGGAGATATCACTAGGGATAAAATCAGAAAAGTGAATTGACAATCCTTACTGAGCTGGAAGTGTTTGTAATGCTGAATACACCAAGTAGTGATGTCTCCCAGAAACTGGTTTATTCCTGGAGTATTTGCGTTTCTTACCTTATTTTAATCAACTGGGCATCACTTGCCAACATTACTGCATAGCCAAGGAATACAGGTATCTCAGTGCAAATTCTTTCCTTCTTATGTGGCTTTGCTTATAAAAGTAATACTTGCAAACAAATAGTATAAATCACACAGGTTAAAATAATATTAATATGAAACTTATATTATAAATCACATCATGTAACTTTGGACAAGGTGTTCAAAACTCAGTAATTCAACCCCACACTTGTTATGTGGTAAAGAAAGGGCCTTTTCTCTGCAAAAATTGTTTGATACTCAGTGTTCTAGGTTTGTGAACTTTTAACTTGTCAGACTATTGTAACATATTTGAATATTACAGTAATTTAATTTAAATGTTGCCTGGAACAATATGCCTGTCTCATATTTGAAGAGTAGGAAGTGTTGATTTCAATTGACGGTAAAATATGTCTGAAAGTAAATGAGTCCCTTCTGGGCTAACATGGCACGTGTTCCCTAATAACAGTGAGAGGGAGATAAGTTTATTTACTTGATTAAAAAGCATACCCTAGGAATTACAATGATGAGAGTTAAAAGGACCTCTGTAAGCATTTGTAGCACTTCAAATAAAGTGTTATTTTTTTCCAGTACTTGCTAGGACAGGATACTTGTGCTAATGTCCTTTGTCTATGAAAGATTAACATATATAACCAAGTGCCGTGTGTTTCAAATAAGCACTCAAGACAAGAAGCAAAGATTTATAAGTACTTCACATACATACCTTTGTGAGAGGTATTTAACATTTAATCTAAATGTATATTCCCTCTTGATTGTTCTTTTATTTTTTATTTTATTCCAGCACACGGGAGAGGTGGTAGACACAGGAATTACATTATGTCTGGAACCGACGTATTCCCCGGTATGGAACCCAACAGAACCTACACTGTGGCTGGAACCGACGTACGCTCCAGTGTGACACCCAACAGAACCTATACTATTTCTGGAACCGACGTACCCCCTGGTATGACATCCAACAGAACCTACACTGTGGCTGGAACCGAAGTACTCCCTAGTGTTCCACGCATCAGAACCTATACTATTTCTGGAACCGAAGTACTCCCTAGTGTGACATCCAACAGAACCTATACTATTTCTGGAACCGACGTACCCCCTGGTATGACATCCAACAGAACCTATACTGTTTCTGGAACCGATGTACCCCCTGGTATGACATCCAACAGAACCTACACTGTGGCTGGAACCGTAAGTGTGACATCCCTGGTGTGACATCCAACAGAACCTATACTATTTCTGGAACCAACGTACTCCCCGGTGTAAAACCCAACAGAACCTACAATGTGGCTGGAACCGACGTACCCTCCGGTGTGACATCCAACAGAACCTATGCTATTTCTGGAACTGACGTACTCCCCGGTGTCACACCCAACAAAACTTACACTGTGACTGGAACCGACATAGCCTCTGGTACGTGACCCTACATAACCTATACTGTCTCTAAGCAACATAGACTTTCCTTGCAACCATAACCATTTCAGTTCTGCACATTTCCTTGTTTTTGAAAATTTACCTTCTATGAAGTAAATTTACTTTCTTTGAACAGAATCTTTTCAAATTCACTTTGTACCCCCAGGAACCAGTATACCTCGTGGTGCTGGTCCTGATGGTAAGTCTGCTTTTCAAGCAATTACTGTCACTTGGATGTGCATTCCTAGCCAGCATCTCCCTTCATGCTGCACAGTTTCTGCAGGCAAATACAATACCTATTTGTAAACATAATGGAGTAATGAAACTACTGCTAACAGACATGTTTGGAGGCTATTTGCAGAAGAGAAAGGAGATGGTGAAATCTAATAGGAGACTGAAGTTTTGTATTTTTTGTATTAATTTTTTTTAGTATTTCCTTTTTCTAATGGTCCTTATTTGCCTGGATTTTTTTTATTTTTGGTTATGTTTGGTTGCTTGGCTAGTTGAGTTTTTTATTTTTGGAGAGTAATGGTGGTGTATGGGTGGTTGTTTGGTTTTCAATTTTTGTCTTTTATTACAATTTTTAAAGTCTTTTTTTTTTTCTTTTTTACCAAAGCCTTTTTCCTTTCTTTATTTTTAAACCACTCACATTTTTGTAATAGCCATTCCTTGCAACCATAACCATGTCAGTTCTGTGCATTTCCTTGTTTTTTAAAATTTACATTGTCTGAAGTTGCAGAAAGTCGTCAGACTGGGTGTTTTTCTTATTATCCTCTGTCTAGCGTTGTTTTCTTGGAAATAGTGTAAGACAGAATTCTGAAAATATGGACCTCAAATAATTGCAACTTTTTCTTAATACTGTTAATTAGTAGTGGATGGTTTATTTGCTGTGAAACGTGTGAATGTTCTTACCTTGTGTCTTGGTTTGAAAGACAGGTGTCTGCTAAGGAAGGCAGGAGCCTCCCTTGGAATGGGAAACTGTAACCCCTCTCCCTCTGGATTATTATAAATTTGAAATCAAGAGGTTCTCAGGCAAAGATATGGAAATAGGACTAACAGTTCTTTACTAATATCTAAAACAAAGCTAACAAATAACAACAACTATGGCGTTAACCAACAAACAGAACCAGAAACCCAGTGGCAGCCTGCTCGGCTTCAGGCACCTTTCTCTTTTGGTGCAGTTTCAGTCACAGCCTGCAGGGGGGGCTCTGGGTGTGATGATTCTGCGGTGGCTGCAGGGGGCGCTCTGGGTGCGATGATTCCCTGGTGGCTGCAGGGGGCGCTCTGGGTGTGATGATTCCCCGGCGGCTGCAGGGGGCGCTCTGGTGTGAGCTCAGGTATCACACAGCAATGGCAGCTGCCCGAGGCAGGGAGGGATGGAGGAGAGCCTTTGTTCCACAGACCCTCGGGGCGGTGACGCAGCCGGGTCCCTGGACACAGAGAGCTGGGACAGCAGGAGGCCCCGGTGTGCAGGGGGAACCCAGTTACTGTGTAGCAAAAACTCCGAGTAGCTGCGATGACTGGGGGAGGGGGAGAGACAGGCTGGTGGCAGGCAGCTCAGCTCTCTATGGAAGTAGAGGGGAAAACTGACAGCAGAAAAACCAGCAGCTCCAGGCTGGCTTCTCAGTGGCCGTGGGTTCAGCAGACAGCAGCTCCAACTGTCCGGCTCTCAGGGTCCCGAGCAAGAGACTGCCATCCCCCTGCCCTTGTTGTCCCTGCTTCCAGGAGAGCGATTCTGCCCCGCCCTGCCAAGGAGAAAAGCCCTAGCACTGTGCTTTTGTTGTCTTGAGTACCCAGCCATTAGTCCCCTAGCAACCCATGGGAGAAAAATTCCTGAAGAAAAAAAAAACTAGATCCAAACTCCAACACTGTGATAGTAAGTAAAATGAAATCTGATAGTGTCATGGGTTTGACATTGGTTAAATGACAGTAAAACTATGAAAAAATCTACTTCTCCTTTGCTACAAGCGAGCAGAGGAGGGGGAAAGAACAATTAAAAAGCTCATGGGGTGAGATAAGGATTGGGAGAAAAACACTTTAATGGCAAAACAGCCTCAAGACTTTAAAAGGTATAAGGAAAATTATATTACCAAAATTAGAAGAGGATAATGAGAACTAAAAACCTTTAGAACACCTTTCCCCTCCCCCAGGCCTTCTTTCCTTCCCACTGACAGCGTAGGGAGACAAAAACATGGGGGTTTTAGTCAATGTGTCTTGTAAAACTCTTTCTTCACTTTGCTTAGAGAGAGAAGTCTCTTTTGCCATGCCATGGGGTCTTTCCCACAGGAGACAGTTCTCTGTGAACTTCTCCATCATGATTGTAATTTTTACAAGTAGCAATCCCACCTGAAACCTACTGCAACATGAATCCCTCCCATGGGTAAAGCGGTCTTCCCACAACTGCTTTTTTTGTGGGCCATTAATTCATAGGGTGCAGTTTTTAAGCATGAGCTGTCCTAGTATAAAAGGAAAGGTCCTCTTCTCCTATTTCTGAAAGCAAGGGTTGTCTCTGTTCAAATTGTTCACCAGATCACAGCTTCTCAGCATCCACACATTCCAGCATGAACCCCTTTCTTCATGGGCTGCGGGTGAATTCTGCATGCCCCCATGCACTTCATGGATTACAGAGAAATGGTTTGTTGTGTTATAGTCCTCACCACCACTTGCAGGAGAATTTCAGCTCCGAGGCCCCTCTCTTTTTCCTCCCCCCTTTTTTTTTCTGCATCCCCCTCCCTCTTTTGCACCAACCCTAGTGTGGCCATGTTGTTCTCCCGTGTCTTCACCTTTTCCTTTTCTCTGACTCGGGAGAGAACTGGTGCTCGCTGGTTCTTTTGTTCTCAAGTTCTATCAATGGAAAAGTTTTATAGAGTTCTGCAGCATTGAAAGGTTGATCCCATCTGGGCTCCACATTGGGTAATTGCTTGCCATGCCTCGCACTGCTGATCACGCGGCACCCGCCGGCACAACGCAGGCTCCACTCAGTGCCTCTCTTCATGAGGAACAATGAAAAAGAAAAAAAAAAGCTGCTGCTGCCTCTTTTTCCCCTTCTGTTGGATGTATGGCTGGCTAAAAGCAGCTAAGAAAATAAAGTTCATTGTGAGCCACGCCGAGATAGCCACAGCTGCCTGGTGCCACCCTGGCTGTGTCAATCTCAGCCACAGGGTCCTGTCCACATAACCACACTCACATCAGGAGGGCCCAGGCACTTATCCACCCCTCCAAGAAAGAAAAAGAGATTTCCCAAGGTTTTGTCTCTTAAATATGTTATCATAGTGGCATTACCAGCTTTGCTAATTGGCTTGGCAGTGTGCCTATTCTTAGAGCCAGTGAGTGATTGGCCACCAAAGAGAATTTTCCAACTACTGAGATGGTCCCGGACATGAAAGAATGGAGATATCACTACGGACAAAACCAGAAATGTGTATTGACAATCTTTACTGAGCTGGAAGTGTTTGTAATGCTGAATACACCAAGTAGTGATGTCTCCCAGAAACTGGTTTATTCCTGGAGTATTTGCGTTTGTTACCTTATTTTAATCAACTGGGCATCACTTGCCAAAATTACTGCATTGCCAAGGAATACAGGTATCTCAGTGCAAATTCTTTCCTTCTCATGTGGCTTTGCTTATAAAAGTAATACTTGCAAACAAATAGTATAAATCACACAGGTTAAAATAATATTAATATGAAACTTATATTATAAATCACATCATGTAACTTTGGACAAGGTGTTCAAAACTCAGTAATTCAACCCCACACTTGTTATGTGGTAAAGAAAGGGCCTTTTCTCTGCAAAAATTGTTTGATACTCAGTGTTCTAGGTTTGTGAACTTTTAACTTGTCAGACTATTGTAACATATTTGAATATTACAGTAATTTAATTTAAATGTTGCCTGGAACAATATGCCTGTCTCATATTTGAAGAGTAGGAAGTGTTGATTTCAATTGACGGTAAAATATGTCTGAAAGTAAATGAGTCCCTTCTGGGCTAACATGGCACGTGTTCCCTAATAACAGTGAGAGGGAGATTGTAGAATAAGTTTATTTACTTCATTAAAAAACACACCTTAGGAATTATAATGTAAGAAGTAAAAGGACCTCTGTAAGCATTTGTAGCACTTCAAATAAAGTGTTATTGTTTTCCAGTACTTGCTAGGACAGGATACTTGTGCTAATGTCCTTTGTCTATGAAAGATTAACATATATAAACAAGTGTCATGTATTTCAAATAAGCTCTTAAGACAAGAAGCTAACAGGTATAAGTACTTCACATACATACCTTTGTGAGTGGTGTTTAACAATCAATGTATATTCCCTCTTAATTTGTTTTTTATTCTTTATTTTATTTCAGCACGTGGGCAAGGCCCTAGACACAGCACTTACAATGTGTCTGGAACTGAAATATCCTCTGGTGTGCCACCCTACAGAACTTATACGTTGTCTGGAACCAACATACCCTCCAGTGTGATACCCAGCTGGGCTGATACTGGGTCATCAATGGACATATCCTCCCATGTCATACCTGACATAACTTACATTGTGTCTGAAACCAACATACCCAGCAGAACAGCTGCTGGTTCATCAATGGACACATTCATCCCCCTGATACCAACCATAACTGATACTGGGTCATCAATGGACATATCCTCCCATGTCATACCTGACATAACTTACATTGTGTCTGATATCAGCATACCCAGCAGAATAGGTGCTGGGTCATCAATGGACACATTCATCCCCCTGATACCAACCATAACTGATATTGGGTCATCAATTGACATATCCTCATATGTGATACCCAACACAACTTCCATTGTGTCTGAAACCAACAAACCCAGTAAAACAGGTGCTGGGTCATCAATGGACATACCTGATACAACTTCCATTGTGTCTGAAACCAACAAACCCAGCAAAACAGGTGCTGGGTCATCAATGGACATACCCAATAAAACTTCCACTGTGTCTGAAACCAACAAACCCAGCAAAACAGGTGCTGAGTTGTCAGTGGACATATCTGATACAACTTCCACTGTGTCTGAAACCAACGAACCCAGCAAAACAGATGCTGGGTTGTCAATGGACAGATCCTCCCATATGATACGAAACATATCTTCAAACAACACACCCTCCAGTCTGACAGGGAACAGAACTGGTACTGGGTCTTCATTCAACACATCCTCCATTTTCAGACCACGCAGAACCAGTTCTTTGCCTTCAGTCATGTCTTTCAGCCAGGATATCTCATCCAGCACCAGAGAAAATGAGAGAATTTAATTATCAGAGGCTTGAGTGACATCCTAAATTTCCTGTATAAGGAAAAAACTCTAGCAATATAAAAAGACCTAATTAAAGTACACTTTTACCTACCTTTGCATTGTAGTTCAGTGTATGTATTTTTTGTCTGTAATTTTATGTTTTTATGAAAATGTGCATTCTTCACATTTCTGTGTTTCTCATTATTCATGTACCAAAACAAATTTTTTAGCTCTTATTTATTGCAGTTGTTAATTTTTATGTTGTATATTTTAAAATATTATAAAACAATACCTTTTGGGAAGTTTTCCTTATTCTTAAAAAAAATCCAAAAGCCATTTTACTCTCTGTCTCTCAAAGTTGTTTCATACCTGTTTATTTTAAACCAGGACTACAATACTTCAATAGGATTGGGAGGGGTCTGTGGAATGCTCAACAGTGATTGCTGTTGTGGAATGTCATGGCCCTGCCAAGAGCGTCTTTTTTTTCTTTTTTTTCCTCATCAGCTCAATTGCCAACACACATTTAGTTGCAAACTTAAGCCAGATGAGCAAAATAAAAACTATGTGATGGACCCTTGGGAGTACCCTTGCTGATCTGTCTGCTTTTTCAGTTGAGTGAGGCTCTTGTCCAGGCTAAGAGATTGCTCTTGGTGATATAAAGCCATTTGGCAGGAGCTCTATTGATCTCTAGTAACAGCTGGAGGCCTTTATCTCCACAGGATGTTTTGGCTGTGCCACACGTTATTGGGTTTTGGCTGCAAACACCATTGCCCTTGCTTTCTTATCTAGAAGTACCATGGCTGGGCAAAAACTGCCCAGTGGGCCATATTCCAGAGGCAGTTTGGTTTGGAGTTTGTGAAAGAAGGAGACCCTTATCCAATTCCAAACCACATTAAAAAGTCATAAACAGAACTTCTCATCCTTAACAAACAACTGACAATTCAGGAGTGACTGTAGAGCTTACTCACAGAGTGAAAAGGAAGGGAATCTTCCAATGGAGTTGTGGCTTCATGGAGTTTTTATTCTGACTCTCACTGACAGCTGGCACTGAAGAAAGTCATGTCCCTGGAAGTGCCAGTGTCTCTTGTCTGCCATCAATAGTTTTGCTGTAACAATCAGAGGCATCAGGCTGGAGAGAAGCTTGGCTGATAATTAGAAACAGGAGCTGCCCCAAGGAGAAAAAAAGAAATGAACTTTTACTTCCCAAACCCATCTCCCCACAGGCTCAAGCAGGATTCCTCTGGTTCCCAGAAATACGCAGAAACAGGTGTGCCCAGGATTTTGTCATCACAGGCAAACATGGTCCATAATCCCACTAATCCATTCATCAAGATGTCTTCAGTTTGCTGGGATTTTTAGCCTGATAGTTCTGTGGGAATGCTGCTTGTTATTCAAGAGCTTTTTTCCTTTTCAGGAAACTCAGAATACTTGCTTAGGTTCCTCTTTTCTACAGACATGGGCTACTGTAGTTGTTGAAAAAGATGAGGACCACAAACCATTCCTCAGGAAACTCCAACATATCTAAGAAATGTTGATCCCAGTAGGCTTTAGGCCCTGGTTCTATCAATTGACAGGGGCATTTTAAAGGACACAGACACCAATGGAAAGAAAAGTCATATTTTACTAGGAATATTAAGGCAACAGAAAAGTAAAATGATACATTCAGTAAAAGTACGTGGTTGGCCTTAGCAACAAGCAAAAATAAGCTAAGTAATCTCATTACTGTATGAGAGACAGGATAGTGATTGAGAAAGATCCATTGCCAATGGCCCAAATACTTTACCATCAGCCAGAATCCACATCTGGGCTGTGGAGCCCCATTTTGCAGAGATGACCTGGGAAAATCCTACACAGTGCATCCACCTGCAGGTGAGGTCTCCAAATTCACTCCATAAGTGGGTCCAGCTTTTATAGGCCCAAATCACCAAGTCAAAGTGATTATAGTATTATAATTATTATATACTGATTATATTTTTAGCACAGAAACACCTGGATCTGGCAGCACACTTCCCAACCTGAAGAGGCCAGGCCTTGGCCAGAGCCCAGGCCTTGTCTGGAAGGGTTTCCCCTAAAACATCCTATGAACAAGCCTCTATTCAAGTCAGTTGGGAAAACTTCTTAAATGATACATTTCTTGCAGATATCTACACAAGTACTCCCTAAGTGGTTTCAAAATATACTCATATTCTATCAAGGTACTATACAGTCAATTTCCAAGATGTGCTGGAAAATATCGTAGATGCGTTTAAGTTGCTACCGTCTTTATCAAATCCTGATCCATAGATTTCACTCCAGTGTTCCAGGGAGGTGGAGGCGCAGCAGGGCAGGAGTTGTTCTTCTGGATGGGTCTCCCAGAGCATGTGTCTGAGTCTCCCTGCCAGACCTTGCTCCAGTGTTACAGGGAGGTGGGGAGGGGAGCAGGGTGGTTAAGACGTTCTTCCATTTTCTGGAACTCAGTTTCATTATTACTTTGAGAAACACGCATGGATTGAGCTATGAAAATCTGGATGGCCCCTATGGGGCTTTCCCAAGCAGGCATGCTGGTCTCCTCCACGGTCCCCAGCACTGCTTGCTGCAGCTGTGTGATGCACATGGAGAACAAAGGGGCTGCTGCAGCAGGGCTGTCCCGCACTGCTCACACCTGCCCCAACTGTGTTTCCCATGCTGCCCATTGCAACAAGCCAGAAGCATGAGCCTGCGGCACCCAACCTGCTGCTACTGTCCTGATGCCGCAGGGCAAGGGGCTGCCTGAGCTGGGATGAGCTGCTGATTCTAGCCCCCTGGCAGCATGCCCTGGGTGGCCACTGCTGCCACCGGGGAAGGAGAAGGGAGGTGAAAAGCTGCGGCACTGCCAAAGCAGCCCTGACCCAAGGAGGATGGCAGTACGTTCTTCTCCGCTCCAGGGTCAAACTGGTAGGGATCAAACAGCACAGTAGGGGATGGGCTGGCCTCGGAATTGTCCAATCTGTTGGAAGTTGGTGCAAGCAGACCTGGGGGTTCAGAGCAATCAGTCTCTGAACTCGCGAAATCATGGACATTCGTGCAGCTTTCTTTAAGAGCTGCCATATCAGCTCTCCGTGTGGCGAGGTGCCTCTTAGTATCAGCACTGCTGCTCCTGGCAAGATTAAATGTTTCTGTCCTACTGCCTGCCAGCCTTCCATTTGAAAAATCCCACTAGAAGGGAAATATTTTTCATGCCTGGACACCCTGTCCAGCAAGGCACTTAACTTCACATCGGAGATATCTCTACTTTGGCAATGCAGGAGCTGCCATACCAGGTTCAGGCTCCTCGTTTCTTCCACAGATATTTTTCATCCCATAATTCTTCCACTGCTCACCTGATACAGGTGATGGGTGCATGTTTGGGTTCCTTTGCCGAACGTTTTCTGATCGACCCTGATTCTGGTTCAGTGGAAGTTGCTACCGGTTGTGGTCCATGTCTTTCACCGCCTGTGAAATGTCCTGATTTGGGATGCCATTTGTAGCAATGGGGAAGAAACACATGCAGACCTCCTTGCTTGTCCCAAAGAAGATCATTTATTGTAACAAATCAAGCCCTTTTATGTTCTAAACTTAACCGAAAACAAGCAGGTACTGGCTGCCTGCCACTGCAGAGAGCCCAGTCAGCTCTCTGATCATGTGGTGTCTATGTGCTCAGGCCTAATTACCTCGGTCCTCTAACTGGATTCACTTTCACAAACAAAAGTTGCATTTGTTTAAATTCATATTGTAATAAACTGTATTTTATGATATTAAATTTGCATTAAAATAATTTAAATTCTATTAAATTTGAATTTTATCAAAATGTATTAAATTTAAAATGGTAAGCAACAAAATCAGGGCTATATTTTCTGTCCTGTGAATATACTGCATCCAAACCCTATAAAATCCTGCTAGCTTGCCCAGGCAGCAATGAACACAGAGATCGCTCCATCCTCAGCTAGGCAAAAGTTACTCTGGTCCAGTAGCAATGGTTACATATTTTAAACCTTCTCTGACCTCTGGTTTATGGTACAAATTAGTAACTAAATAATAGATTTTGAATCTGGCCTTTCTTTTTTAATGTTTTCATCAGACTGAAAAAGTTAGAGTTCTCTACTCTCTCTTCTTACCCTGTGGTTGTGATGAAAGGGAAGAATATTCACATTATTTGCATTTGAAAAGAAGCAAGAAATTGTCAAAGAATTGGAGTTACTCTGTCTCACAAAAGCTAGGATAAGGGTTGTCATCAAACCCACACAGAGCATATCTGTGTTCACTAACAGATTTTCCAAAACAGTTCTTACCACTTGTTCAGTGGTCTTGGTTCTTCCTTTAAAGAAATCAGGTTGTTGAAAGGTCTGGAGCGAATATTTAAACATTAGAACTATACGAGATTCCCAGAAACCCAGTGATGAAAGTGAAAACTTTGCATCAATGCTGATTAGCAGCTGAATTTTTCACAAAGGCGTACCGAGGAAACTCTAAGACGGAATTAATTAAAATGGAAATTGCAGACACAACTAGATTACAAAAGACAATGAGCTAGAAGCTCAGCTGGTACAATTCACTACACAATCATTGAATTCAGAACCTTTCTCAGTGCTTCCTGGAGGACATCCATGTCCTGAGTCCAAAGTGTCACACAGAATTTCTACTGTGCCGTGTTAATGGTGCCAGTGAAAATTATGGTCTTCCTGTAATCAACTTATTAATGACCACACAACATAATTACCAGATTGTGTGCAAACCATAGGGTTGGGGTTTTTTGCCTTTTCATTGCATTTTTTCTGTCTAGCTGAGATAACAACAAAAATGTTTAAAAGGATATATTGTCTTGTAGAAGGTACATTTTAATTGCTGAGTTTATGATTACTTTTGAACAACAGGAGCCTTATTTCCCTGCTCAGAACAAGAATATCCATTCCAAAACAGTGACATGGGGTCTAGTGACCAACACAGTGAAACCTGAAATGACATTTTCAAGAGGTGAGCCCAAACTGAGGACATGCAAATGTGTGAAATATTTAGGTCATGCTCTTTTCCTTCAAGCAAACATGGATCCTTCTCTTGTCCCAACAAGGTTGGTCCCTCAAATTATGACATATTAATACTTTAATTTCACTTCTCAAAAATCTATGAAGAGAAATGTAAATCTTTTCTAGTTCTCCAAGAAGGAAAATATCTACATTCTGTGTACAGGGAGAACAGACAACCCTTTCTATGTGTTTGTTTTTATTTAAAAAATGGGCAAAGTCTCTGACATTTTGGTAAAAAAACAATTAAGTTGAGAGTACAGAAGCAGCTTAAACTGCTTTTCTCTTTAAACAGTTTCTATAAGACTAACATAAATTATGTTCAGATTGAAGCACTGATGAAGAGAGGTCATTAGTTTGTGAGCAATTGTCCAAACTTTGCAGCAGAATTGCATTTTTTACTGTGATACAGCCACAGAGAGTGGTGAAGGTCCTTTGGCATTACCCCGCCCTTATCTGGCTGAGAATGTTGGCCTGTTCCCATGAGATGATCAATGGTTAAGGAAGCAAGTTGTTGATTTGCATTTCCTGCATAGGTTAATAGTCTTGCTTCTAAAAGCTTTCTCCACTCTGCTTCCCACAGCGCATATTGCGTCGGCAAAAGCAGCAGTTGGGAAAGCGATTTTAAATCACGGGGAGTTGTAGTATAGGAATTGAGAACAGTGGAAAGCATATTAGTAAAATAAGAACTGATGCCGTATTCCATCACAGTGTTCTGCAACTCCTTAACGACTGAGAAGGGCAGTCCTTCCCAGGCAAGTGGTCGCTGCCCATGGTAAATTACTGGAGCAACAATGTGGCGGTGTTTGAGGCCCCGAAGGCCTTGGTCCCCCCTGAGAAGCTTTGGAATAAAGGATCCTGAGTTTAAGGTCTCCCCTGGGGCAGAGACCCAGGTGGTTTGCCCCACAAGTAGGCTGAGTTTCTCGGGGGTGGTTCCTTTTCTCCCATTAGTTCAAGCACCTACCACTCTCCTGCCACTCATCTTTGTGTTCTAGAAAGTTCTGTGTCATTTGGTTACTGATTGTACCCCTCAGTTGTCAGTTTTCTCCTCTGTGGTAGATAGGGACAGGCGGACGGAAGATCTCGCGATGTGACGGAAAGCAAAGGGCAGCATGGAATCTCCCTCCCTTCATTCCTGCATGATAAGAGATCACCCAAAGTATGCAACCCCTCCTAAATCCCAGTAGTTTTCCACTCCTTACTAACCCTAGCTATCCCACCGTCCCCTTTCTGATGTAGTGAAGCCCCCTAGACTATTTAACCTCATGAGATAAGGTAATAAACGCCATTTGACCATCCACCACACTGGTGTCTGTGAGTCGTGGACCGAGTGGCTCGGGTGAGGCCGAGCTGCCGTGCTGTCCTTCTTGAAGCAGGTCGCCTTGCCTTCATAACAGAGGGCAACACTCGTCTCCTCCCCCTCTCCTTCCTGGTTGGTCCTGATCCCTTGAACCCTCCCTCGTTCCTCCCTCCTAGTGTGCTGTGATTGGATGGTGCCCTCACAATAAAAGTCCATGCACTGAGCTGTTCGGGGTCTTCTGACCCTAGACGCCCTGAGCAGAGTTGGACCTCACGCCTCTGTGTCTCAATTACTCTAGGTAGAAGATCCCTCCCTAACCCTCCGGCCTCTCATAACGATAGCTTGCTCTCTACAAGCTACCTGCGGCTGGGGACATACAGTTCCCCGCGGCAGCGAACCGCCGCTCTGGCGGTCAGGGACGCTTGCTGCAGCTGCCGACGGGTCGCTAGCCATAAGACCCTGGGGCTAGCTGTCCAGCCAGAACACCGGCAACCACGGCACAACAAGAGCTTGTTCGATGTCTAAATTACCTGCTTCTAATGCTTGGTGCTGGAGCCAGCGCCAATTGTTATGCGAATTAAGGGGATATCAATCAGGCTCCTTCTCAGCATCAACAGGTCCAGGATCAAAGGGATTGTCCTCAAATTCCAAATCCCCATCAAAAGCGGTAAATTGCATTTCAGGGGCCCATCCCAGGATATCTGTGGCCCATGCTTCTGCAGAAAGTGGGGGCATGGAGGGCATTAAGGATTCTTCTGCAGTGCCTGGGTAAGTGGTTGATGTTGCCAAAGGGGCAGCAGCTGATGATTTTCCCCCAGCACCTTGCTGAGCTTTAAGGGTTTCTAAAATAGCTCACCACAGAGCTCACCAAAGCCAGCTGCTATTTTGTCACCCTTAGCTGTTCAATCCCAGAGTTTCACCTCCACTTCATCCCATAACTCTGCTGTAAAAGCAGTGCTGGTGTTTAACCCTTTGATGTGTGATTCCACCCGGCATAAAATCAGCCTAAGAGACCGAGAAGCAACCGATTTGATGTGCCTCTCTGAAAGTTTAGACAAAAGTTTGGAAACATGTCTTTCTACTGAGGACATATTACTGCCCATGTTCTCCCACAGCTCACTTTCAAAATCCAAAGGACTGATTCCTCTCAGCAGCACTTAAGTCCTGAGGGGCTCACCGCCAGCCGCCAGCTAGGCGAATTGTCACTCCTCACACAGGTACACCATTTGCAGCGATTGAGAGAGATGGACCACGCTGTGTGCAAGCAAAGCCACTTTATTACACTAATAACCAGTATTTATAGTTCTCTAACTTCCGCACAAAGTTTTCTGCTCAGACCCCCTTACCCTTGTTCCTTTAGCAACACAATCTTTTCGGTTATCAAGTCCTTGCTAACATCCCCTTGTGCCCACAGTGTCCTTGCTAACATCCTCTTGCACCAGAGCAGTCAGACTCGGTGTCTTCACTTCTTGTTCTTGCCTTGAGTTTCTCTCTCCCATGGTTTCTGCTGTACCAGGGCCAGGAGGTCTACAGTGCTGTCCAACTCAGCTTCTGTAGCTGTCTGATCTCCTACAAACTCCAGCTTCCATTATTTCATGGAATCTTTTCTATTTTAAAGTACCATAATGGGCAGTCTCCTATTCCAAACTCTATGCTAGCTATTCATAAACCATTGGGAAAGAAAAGCCCCAAAACAAAACTAAACCCCAAAGCATAGAACTAATTAACCCAAACAACATTTTGGAAAGCCACTACTATTTGTGAACAAAAGATGCTCAACCTCTCAGTATTATTTTCTTCTAGCACATTACTCAAAATGGTTCATATTCAGCACTACTGCAGCAGCAAATAAACCCACAAGTCCATCAGAGACGAATCAAAACACAACAGAACCTCCACTGAAAATGCAGCTTTGTTTTCTAGGAACTGCATAGAAAAATGTCTCCAAGTTTTCTTCACTTAAAAGCCTGGGTAAATCCAGGCTCCCACTCATAACGTCCAAGAATTTACCACCAGGGTGAACACATCAAGCTCCGACACACAGAGACACTGCGACACAGGCACAAGACACACACAAACCCACACAAACAGACACTGCTGGATGCGCACACATCCCTCGCATCCGCACTTGGAACGATCTTCCTGCCGAGCTGAGGACAAGGAGCTGCCGGAATATCCCGGGCACTCCAGCTTCACTGCAAGGCATCCGACAGCCTTGAAGGTACAAAACAAGCACAGCCCGGAGCTCTTATTGACCGCAGCGAGCCCCGAGAAGCTGCCACATCCCGCAGCCCCTCCCCCGGCACAGCTCCTGGCGCAGCCGGGGCCGCTCCGCCGGAGCGGGGCCGCTGCCGGGGCGGTGTCACGGCTCCTCCCGCGGGCCGGATCTGACTCGGCCCCGGCGGCCCCAGCGCAGCGCGGCTGCGCTCCGAGCGGCCCCGGCCCGGCCCGACCGAGGCGGCGAGGGACGGGCGGTGAGGGGCCGGGGGACTGGGGTGGTCCGGGAACGGGCGGACATGCTGGGAGAGGGGAGAGAGACCTGGGAGAGGGAGGAGTGACCGGGAGAGAGGGGAGATCCCGAGAGAGGGGGGAGAGCCCGAGAGAAGGGGGAGCTCTCAGGAGAGAGGGGAGGACCCAGGGAGACAAGGCAGAGCTCAGGAGAGGAGACACCGTGGGAGCGGGGAGAGCCCCAGAGCAGAGAGAGAGGCACGGGAGAGGGAGAGAGGCCGGAACGGGAGAGAGTCCAGGAGAGGAGAGAGAGCCCAGGGACAAGGGGAACAATCCGGGACAGGAGAGCCCAGGGGCGGGGGCATCCCGGGAGAGGAGACACAGCCCTCGGAGAGAGGGGAGAACCCGGGGGCGGGGTGAGCCTTGGAAAGGGGGGCAGATGCCTGGATCGGGGAGTCCTGCAGCCGGACGGAGAGCCAGGAGAGCCCGGGATCAGGGAGTTCTGCAGCCGGGCCGAGAGTGGGCGCGGGTCAGTGCGTTTCGGGAGAGCCGGCGGCACCTGGAAAGCAGCGGCTCGGCAGCCCCGGCGGCGGTGAGAGCACAGCCCTGCCCGGGGAGGCAGCGCCATGGGCATCGCTCGGGCTCCCAACGAGGCGATGGCACCCCTTGGCTTCGCCGCCGGATCCGCGGCAGCTCGGAGCATCGGTCCCTCCTCGGGCCCAAGGGTCACCGGCACCAGGTGCACCAGAGCATCGCCTCTGCCTTGAGAAGCCACAACGAGAAGTGCCGGGCAGGGACTGCAGATCCCCATTGGTGGCAGGGAAAAAAGAGCAAGGAATCTCCCATGGGAGAATAAATGGAATAGGACTGAGGTGTCACCGTGAAACGTGTTAAGATGCACTCACAAGAATACTATTGCTCTTGGCTCAGAACATGGAAGAGAAGTGGGGAGACACAAATCAGAAGCTGGTTGCAATGTCCAGGGACCAGTTATCTGGATAAAATGCTAACCAAATTCTGGGATGCTGTATTGATGACTAATTACCACTTGCCAGTAATCTGGACTTGTTAGGGGCAGCACAGTTATCTCTCAAAAATTACTCCGGAGCTGTGATTAAGAAAATTCTAAAGAAAGGCTCATAGGCCCACATTTTAATGCTGTTAAAAACGAGGTCCAGTCTCCTGTTAAAATTTAAAGGTTTAATAAAAAGACAGTAAGGGACAAGGTATAGGGTAAAAGGCTACAGTGTCCAGAGAATGCCGGGAACCTCTGGCACGGAGCCAAGAGCACGTCTGACATGGTGAGAGACTCTCTTTATATACTTTTCTTATTGCATCAGCCTGTTACGTATTCATAGACAAGTATACATCTCCAAACTTTTCTCCAAACTATTTTACATTTTCCAAGTACTTGTTAGCATGGCTCTTCCTTGGGTCCACCTTTTTAGAGCATGCGTAGTTTCTTTGGAGACTCCAATATCTTCTTTTGTCCATCGGTGTCCTAGCAGATGGTTATTGTCAATAGGGATGTCCTGGGGCAGGAGCCTGTTACACCCATGCTTATCCAACTAAGCAGGTGGTTTAATTATTTTAAGCCAGGTACATTTTAACACAGCTACATTAGCCACTACACCTAAGCTAGAACAAAATAAGCATTAAAGCATTTAAAAGTGATTATATTTCTATAACAAAAGCCACTTCCACAAGTACCAACATCATACACATAGCATTCATTATTTGCGAAAGGCCAACACTATAATATGCATTTATAACAATGCAGTTGTTGTGGGTTTGATAAATGGAATCTGCTTTGGTGCCTTGATTCTCCTCAAGGTTTGTATCATGGGTTTTTTCTAATGCATGTAGGCATGCATGCAACATTTGGAGATCTAAGGTAAAGTTCTTCTATAAGGGCTATGGAAGACACAGGCCTCCAGTCAGCAATATATCAGCAGGAGACAGCTGAGCCATTATTAATGAGAGAAAGAACAGCCCTGCAATAGGGCTGTGAGCCCTGGCTGATATTCAGTAGAACCACCTTAGGCAGAATCAATAACAAGGTATTGAAGAGTAAAGGCTCTCGTCCTTAGGTGCACTAGTGTATGGACTTTGGGATCATTACACCATTCCAAATACATTCCCTTTCCAGCAGAAGAGGCTGCCATCTGCTGCCTCTGCCAGAGCTCTGGAATGGACAGAGTGAGCAAGGCTCAGTCAGCTCACCGGGTTATGGACATTTGTCACAGAGGGGCTGCAACAAAATGAGAAGCCAGAGGCAAAGAAGCTCATGGCCTGATTCCAGAGCAGCCCAAGCCTCCTTTGTCCCTGCTTGCAAGGCAAGAAGATGCTTCACACCTTAAAGGCTGCTTAGCCCTTTGCAGGACCTGCTCAAAATGTCAAGATCTATGGTAGAAAGATGTGGGGGGTTTGGGGTTTTTTTTTTGCTCACTGGGCAGGAATTGCTTCAGTTGCTGTTCTGAAGGTTTTGCCTGAGTTGTCGTCCTAACATCCAGCAAAAAAAGGCAGTGCTTTTGTTGAATGAAGCCATATTGTATCTGTCTTTCAGAAAGGAATAAAGAAAACCACAGATTGCCTCCTGGAATTATTCTGCTCCCTTCCAAATCAGTTCACTACTCAAGCAGAAGCCTCAGGCACATCCCCACATTCCCTCTCTCCCGGCAGCTCAGAGCTGCATTGCTCTGCGCTTGCTGTGATCCGCAGAGCACAAAGCAGGCTGGCCTGGTGGCCCTGACTATTTCTGCAAAACACTCTGCGTGTCACTCCTTTGCTGTGGCTCAGTGCAGAAGTGCAGGATTGCAGGCGCTTCCTCGCAGAGCTGTGTGAGGCACCGGCTCCTGTAGCTGTGACCTGACGAGCTGTCACTGCCTCACGCTGCCCTCGGCTCCCCTGGCAGAAGTGCCGTGCCTGAAGGACGCTGCCCTGTGCTCCAGCCTGCGGAGCAGCCCGGCTCCCTCCCCCCGTGCCCAGAGTGCTGCACACGCTGCTAACCTTTCCCAGGAGTTACAGGGCCGGCAGAAGAGTAGGAATCCTCAGCCAGGCCACCAGCCCTCGCCTGCTTTTTGCCTTTCTCTCCTCCTGAGCAGACTGCAGACGGCCAACGCCACCAGTCTGCGCTGTGCCCAGCACGGCTACGCTTCCCCTCGGGAGCAGCCAGCTGCCACTTTGGCTCCGAGAGCGGAGCATTCAGCCGGTGCCAGGAAGAGGCAGCCAGGCCCGGGCTGCTGCCTCTTGCAGCTACAAGCGCCTCCTTCCAGCCCGCCTCTGCCGAGGCTCAGGCTGCTCCGGCCTCTGCCGGGGCTCTGCTGGGGCTCCGGCCCGGGCAAGGCCTGGCCCGCTCTCACCTCACACTCGCTGACAGCTCTGCAGCAGACGAGAGCGCTCAGAGCAGCCTCACTGAGCTTTCTGCTTTCTCACTTGAGCGAAACTCTCCTGCAGCCAAAGACATTGCGCTTACGGATACAAATCCAAGTGGCAGGAGCCCAACTGCTCTCGAGTCCCAGCTGAAGGCCTGTGTCTGCACAGGATGTCTTGGCTGCCCCACTCCTCCTTTGGCTTTTCCTGCAAATGCCATTGCCCTTTCTGCCTCAACTAGAAATACCACAGCTGGGCAAAACGCGGCCAGTGGGCCCAGTTCCAAAGGCAGTGTGGTCTGGAGAGGATAAATGAACCTTCTTCACATTCAAACCATAGCAAAGAAGCCAGAAATGTCACTTTCCACCTTTAAGAAACAACAGACAATTCAGAAGGAAATGTCGACCTTATTCACAGAGTGAGAAGGAAGGGTGATATAGATGGGTATGTATTTAAAATTAAACTGGGAACTTTATTAAAGGAATCTGTTTACCTGTTAATAAGAAAGTGTTGTGATATCAATAATAGACTAATAGTTATGTTATTTGTTATCTGTTATATAAATGCAATGTTTTGCTGCAAGGTTTGTTACAAAAATTGTAATTCCAATTCCTGTCTTATTAAGGACTGTTCTATGTAAGGGGGGTGGAGCAAAATCCCTGGAGAAATTATTACGTAAGGGATTTAAAAAAACCAATCAGAGATCGAAGAGAGATGAAGGTTCTAGAAGAATGCCATCAAATGAACATGATATCGTAGTCACCCATGGACGGTAACTGGGGGCAGATACCAGAGCCACACTAACCAATAACAATGAGGAATGGACTGTGTATAAAAGATTGAGCACTCCCAGTAGGGAGGTCTTTTCTTACCGAATCTTGGGTGGTAGAGGGACCCAGTCCTACCCTGGGGTTGTTATCTGCGTAGCCTCGTGAAGTTTTGTGGTTTTGTGAGCATACCTTGATTGTTTGCTGGTTTCTTTCTCCTTGTTGCTCTTCTAACTGGATTGATTAATTTTTTTTAATTGGCTTTCTATTAATAAATTTCTTTTTTTGTTAAACCTTACCATTGACTTCGTCATCTGTGACAAAGAGAATCTTCAAGGTGAGTTGTGGTTTGAAAACCTTTATTCATTTGCAATCCTAGTCTACAATCTTGCTCTACACTCCTACTCCACAATCCTACTCTATGATCCTACTCTACAATCCTACTCTAAGCTAGTTTTGGAGTAAACACTCCTGATGGGATGGGATCACATTCTTGTCTCCTTCCTCTTCTTCACTGAAATGATGAGTGGTGCCAGACTGGACGCAGGCTTGGCTGATGTTACAAATGGATGCTGCCCAAAGGGAAAAAAACAACAAAGAACAATGAACCATGACTTTCTAAGCTCAGTGCTTCACAGGTTCAATCAGGATTCCTCTGGTTCCTAGAAAGACCCAGAAAGAGGACCAACAGGACCAGCTGCAGCTGCATCTTCATGTGCAGGTCCTTGCCACCATAGATAAACCTGGCCCAGAATCCCACTCATCCATTTATTCAGGTGTCTTCATCTTGCTGGGATTTTTGCCCTCCCAGTGCTCTAGAAATGTTTTTTTTTCTGTGCCTGCGGTTTGTTCCTTTCAGAAAACTCCAAAGACTCACATAGGTCCCTCTCTTTGAAAGACAGGCACTGTGCTAATTTCCACAGGGAGACAGAGCAGTGTCTACCTTTCCATGGCCTGCCCCTCCTGTGCTGGATGGCACCTTCCTTCCCAGCAGGGACAGCTGAGTGGCACTGGGTCCTGCAGCTCCCTCTCTGCCACACAACCTGGCAGTAACCCTGGGCCAGGTCCCGTCTGCTTGACTGTGCCAGGCAGCAGATGGGGTTGGGACAGGTCCCTCTAAACCTGTCCCACCTGTTTGGGTGGCGGAAACCTCTAAGAGTGGGGTGGGGACACAAACCAGGGCCCCTCAGAGGCTCACAGTGAGCCCCCCACAGCCCCTCCTTCCTACAGCCACATCTCTGACTGCTCGGCCAGGACTGGTTTCCTTGGGTTCCTCCACCACCATTTTGCAGCTCTGCAGCCCACATTGCTCTACTTCAATTCTTTTGCCATTAGATAAAACTGAACACCCCACCAAATTACAGAAGAGGGCAGCAGAAACAATCAGAGGATGGAGCACCTCTCCTCTGCGGACAGGCTGAGACATCTCAAGGCTCTTAGCCTGGAGAAGAACAGGCCCCAAGGGAGACTTTATTGCCACTTTTCAAGACTCCAAATGGGCTTCTCAGGAAATCAGGGACACTTTTTAAAAGGGCCAGTTATAATAGAATGTGGGCTAACATTTTTAAACAAAAGGGGATCGGGTCAGAGTAGGTCTTGTTTGCTCAAGAGTGTGGTGCGACACTGGCACAGGTCGCCCTAAGTGCTGGTAGGTGCCCCATCCCTGGAAACATTCCAGGTCAGGTGGAAAGGGGCTCTGAACAACCTGATCTCTTTAAAGAGGTCCCTGTTCATTGCAGGGCATTTGAGCCAGATGACCTTTACAGGTCCCTGCCAGCCCAGCCCAGTCTAGGATTCCTCACCAGTTTCATTTGAACAGCACCAAGAGTGGAGGTGAGGAGGAGGGGGCTCGTCTGATGCCTTGGACTTCCATGCAGGAGGAGCCCATCCCTCGGACACTGTCCCACCTGCAGCCCCTTTGCATTTTACCTGCAGGAGCTCCTTGGCAGACCAGCGCCGCTCCTCATTTCTCTGCAGGCAGCAGCTCAGGAAGTCACACAGCAAAGGTGAGAATAGGTTGGGCTGCCGCAGCTTTGGTCTCCCTCCTGTGGCTATCAGGAGTTGAGGCTGGAGAGAAAGGAAACACAAGGCTCCACCTGCTTCTTTCACACCTGTAAATGCTCTCCCAGAGTCCATTGTTTATGCTCCACTCTGCAGTGGCAGTTTCTGTCCTGCCAGAGAGGCAGAGGTGACTTTCCTATACCAGCACAAAACCCCCAAACTCCAAAACAGCCACAACTTTTCCAACATCCAGTGGATCTTGCCTTGGCAGCTGATTTCATTGGCTGCCCTAGTTAGTGCTTTTTTTTTTCCTTCTTTTTTCTTTTTTTTGCTTCTCTGAGGATTCACACCAGCTTGACAGGCTATTTGGAAGGGGGAGTTTGCCCTATCTATACCATTTCCAAGGATTATTACATGAAAGGAATCTCTGCATTGCTTGTTGGTTCCTTAAACACAGCTCCCATAAAACAAAAATCATCAAGTTTTTTTCTCTTCTTGAAAAAAAAGCAGATGCAGAATCCGTCTAAAATAGACAGAAATAACAATGGGAAGAGGCCTAGGAGTCTCCATGAAATTGCATGCCACAATAGTAATGCCACAATAGTAGTAGTAATAGCATGCACACATGCATGCTCTGTGCTGGTGGCACTGAAATAGAGGGTGACCAAAGAGACTTTGTTATTATACTCTTCAACCCGGAGGAAAATTTCCTTCACTTTTCCCACACCACCACAGGTCACAAAGGGGGTTTTATCCTGTCCCTCTGCAGCTGAGCTCAGCCACTGGACACGGTGGTGTCAGAGACTGAAAATAGTTCATGCCTCAAACATTGATATGAAGTTTTGATCAGAGAAGCTTCCCTGAAGATACTTGACTGGGACTTTGGACTGAGCTAAACTGCTGAGATTAGATAAAGGGAAAAGCCTATTGTTCAATCATCTCAGTTTAAAGGAAAGGAATTTGTCCACAGAAGCTGAAGTCACCAGCTGTACTGAGAATCATTTCTGGCTGAGTTTGGGGTGGGGGCAGAGCACAGCTCGCAGAAGCCACGTTTACACAGCCCTCCCCCAGCTGAAGGGGGGAGGAGGATGGCGTAACCTCTGATCAGAGGCAATACACACGCATCCTCCAGTACACAAACTGGACCAGCTGTGAAGCCTCCCCAACCCCACAAGCCACATCCACGGGACTCTCACGTGAGAGGCAGCTGACGGGGAGTCACAATCTATCACAGACCCCCCAAAGTGCTCCCCAGACGCCTTGCACCACAGGAGTGCACGTGATGCAAGCAGAGTCTGCTGCTAGAGGCTGCCCCCTCCCCCAGGGGGACATGCCTGGACACTTCCACCTGGCCTGAGTGTATATTAACCCATGGCACTCTGTGCTTTTGGGGGGGACTTCCACCACCGAGACCACCCGAAGAGGACATCAGGACACCAGCGGGACCCACGGAGTGGTGATACTTCTTTGTCCCTGTCCCTCTCTGTCCCCCCCCATCTTTCTCCTTACTCCCCCTTTTCTCCCATCTTCTCTCTCTCTCTCTCTCTCTCTCTCATATTTACTATCAAATAAAACCCATACTATTGATTGGCATATGGTCTCGCTTGTACCTTAACTCAGGCAGAGGTATCTTTAAAGA